>JABUQX010033132.1:25000-34745 GCA_015478945.1 Trachelipus rathkii
GATGCTGCAGAATATCTCCGGAGAGTTCATTACCTACGTCTCTCAATCGGAAAGTGTTCGACAGTCATAATCCTTTCCTTTTCACGGTGTACTTTCTAGTAGTACATAACTCAGCAGAGGAAAACATTCTATGTATGGCATAACCACGGTAAACTATGGCTAAACCCACTTCTACTGCACGTTTACGTATTAAAAGGCGTCTTGAAATTCCCCAGAAAAAGAATCAACCACATATTTTTATTTTACTATCACTTCCTTCGAGTCTAGAATTATGTATCCGGCGGATGGTGGTATACGAATTCAGATATATATATATATATATATATATATATATATATATATATATATATATATATATATATATATATATATATATATATATATATATATATATATATATATACTATATATATATATATATATATATATATATATATATATATATATATATATATATATATATATATATATATATATATCAAAGGCGTGCGGTCCATGGAAGCAAGGGAAGCAATGCTTCCCTAGTAAATAAAAGATAATTTCAAAAATTGAAATAATTCAATCTTAAACAATTACATTAATTATTACTGTTTTTACTTGACTGTTAATTACAAACAGTATTTGAATACGATGTATTACCATTCGTTGGTCAATTACGTTTTAAGAGAGAGAGGAGACATAGAGAGAGAGAGAAAAGTAATGGATCTCGTTCAATTAAGATCATACAAAAGTAAATGACAAAAGGATGCTTTTAAGATAAAAGCATCCTTTTCCCGCTGAATTACTCTTTTTTTTTTAATAAATCATTAAAAATTAGCTTCTTCCTATTCAAAAAGCACAATTTTTTTTCCACTTAAAATACGAAATTTATTAAAAACATTAAAATTCTTTAAAATATTTTTACTTAAAAATTTCAAATTTAATTTAGAAAAATAAAACACATATCGTATGTTAAATCAACTCTCGAAGGGAAGCTTTTGAAAGCTTTTACCTTCTCAGCGTCCGTAGTCCGTACGGCAGTGACGTCACTTAGTGTGGAGAATTATATCTTTTTCACATTGAAAGAAATCGAAGTAAAGTAATAAATCAAGCAAATATATGCTTTTAATAATTATATGCTATAATATTAAATAAATTTCGAATAAATATTCAAATTTAATTAATATTTCTATGAATCCAAAAATAATTAAGAGTGAACAATAGTTTTTAAAAAATAATCATATCTGGAAACTATCTTATGAGCGAAGTGCCAATTTTTGGCCTACAATTTTTGAAATTTAAGAGCTACATATTATTTCCAGCTTAGCATTAATATCTATTGAGAAAAACCTTCTTAAAGAAATAAAAACCAGTGCATTCTACCAACAAGTAATAGATTTATTTAATCAAGAAAATAGAAGAATAGAATTAACATATAAATAACGTAAGTAACATTATATATATATATATATATATATATATATATATATATATATATGTCTATATAATAACTATATAAAAATATTATATATATATATATATATATATATATAGGCTATATATATAGGCTATATATATATATATATATGCACTATATATATATATTTAACCATTTACTATATATATATATATAACACTATATATATATATATACATATATATATATATATAGGCTATATATATATATAGGCTATACGGTGTATATATATATATATATATATATATATATATATATATATATATATATATATAATATATATATATATATATATATATATATATATATATATATATATATATATATATATATATATATATATATATATATATATATATATATATATATATATATACGTACGAGCTCGTACCGTGCGGACGTGTTTCTACTTAGCTCCGTTTGACAAGCTAAAATTTTTGTTATATTGGTGTAGACTTCCGCATTATTGCTAAAAGTTTCCTAGCATTAGAGATCTCCTTTATTACTGTTTGGTTTATGATGACTATTGAATATATATGAGGAAGCCTATGATAATGATGTTCGTAGCTACTTCAATGTCGAAAGTGAACCTAAATTAAATTATGTGATATGATCCGACGAATGGAAAAATTTGGATGACTCCTAAGGTAACCAACCTTTCGTAGAAAGTCTGCTAGTCGGCCAAAACTGATGAAAAGTTATTAGTGTTGGTGATTAATATAAAGGTTTTGTGCATGATTCTGTGACTCAACGTTATATCTGCAATAATTCTCAATTTGTATATGAAGTAATTATCTACTTAGAAACAGTACAAATACAGGAGACAGGTAAAGAAGAAAGAACAGAGTAATCACTCAATTAGGAGGAAAGCGTGAATAAAGGGAACGAAATATAAAGAAACTCTTACAAAACAAAAAAGAAAAAAATTAAGAAAGCAAAACTTTGATAAGAATTGATAATTTATTCAAGCTCACTTAAAACTAGGTTAAAAATATTCGTCAGTCGAGACCATTTGGGAGGAGTTAAGTGCCGGTGTTGTAAATTTGTGGAAAGGTTTTATGTTCTTACAAAAAGTTTTATGTGTTTTTTATAATATAAAGTGTATAAATTGCTGTCGAATAACGGAAAGGTTTTAAAAATTTGAAATTGGTTTTGTAATCTCGGAGATAGTGTATCTATTTTTTAACAAATATTTAAATTTCTTAGTATATGTGGGGGATTTTAAAGAATTTTAAATAATTAAATAAAGTTTTTAATAAATAAATTGAGTAGTGTATGTATTTTTTAACAAACATTTAAATTTTTTAGTATATGTGGGGATTTTAAAGAATTTTAAATAAGTAATTTAGGATTTAATAGATAAATAAGATAGATAAATAGATAAATAGATAAATAAGGTGTTAACGGGTATTATTGTGGGTATATTTAGTGAGCGGGGTGGTGGCCTTAGGTGTTGGGAGGGCCTAGGGGGGGGGTCCCACAAAGCGTGCAGCCTGAGCGAGTATAGTATATAGGAGAAGGGAAAAGATGGGGAGGAGGGAGGTAGGGTGGGATGTATGAACGTGAGGGGGGTAAACGAGGATTTGAAGAGGGAGGAAGTGGGGTTAATGTTTGAAGAAAAAAGGTTGGATGTGCTGGGGATAACTGAAACTAAGTTGAAGGGAAAGAGGGAGGTGGACTTTGGAAAATACAAGGGGGTGATATCAGGGGTGAATGAGAGAGTGAGGGCGAGGGAAGGGGTGGGAATAGTTATGAGGAAAGAGGTGTGGGATAAGGTAAGGGTGTGTAGTCAGGTGAGTTCCAGGATAATGTGGGTGAAAGTGAAATTTGGGGGGGAAATGTGGGTTTTTGTATGCGCATATGCACCAGTGAATGGAGCGAGGGAGGAGGAGAGAGAAAGATTCTGGAGTGAGTTGAGTGAGTGTTGGGAAAGTTTTGGGGTAAATGATAAAATTTGTCTATTGGGAGATTTGAATGCAGGAGTGGGAAGGGAGGGGGTGGGAAGAATAATAGGACCATTTGGGGTAGGGGAGAGGAATGTTAATGGAGAAAGTCTGTTAGAGTTGTGTGCTGAAAGAAGAATGATAGTGGGGAATACTTGGTTCAAAAAAAGTGAGAATCATAAGTATACATGGAAGAGTGAGATAACGGGGGGGGAGGGCGGTACTGGATTATGTGTGTGTAAATGGGAAGGATAGAGGCAGATTGTTAGATGTAAATGTATTTAGAGGGGGGGCGGGGAGGGGGATATCGGATCACTATTTGGTGGTTGCAAGGATAAGGGTGGGAGGAGAGGTGATGGTTAGGGATAGGGGAGAAAAGAGGAGAGTAGAAGTGATAAAGGTGGAAAAATTGGAGGAGACATAGTGTGTAAGAGGGGGTTTAGGAGAGGTATGGAGGATAGGTGGAGAGATGTGAGAGGGACAGGAATGGGGGAGGTGGAGGGGGAGTGGAGGAGATTTAAAGAGGCAGTATGTGAAGAGGCTAGAAGGGTATGTGGAGTAAAAAGGGTGGGTGCAAGCAGAAGGAAAGGGAGTGAATGGTGGAATGAGGAGGTGGTGAAAAGGAAAAAGGAGGCTTATGTGAAGTGGTTGGGAAGTAGGAGAGAGGAAAGCTGGGAGGAATATAGAAGGGTTAGAGTAGAAGCAAAGAGGGCGGTGGAGAGGACGAAGAGAAGAGCAAAAGATGAGTGGTGTAGAAAAGTGACGGAAAATTTTGAATCGGGAAGTAAGATGTTCTGGAAAGAAGTGAATAGAAAAAGGAAGAAGAAGGAGGGGTGGGGGGAGAGGATTAAGGGAGGAGATGGGGAGTGGATAGGAGGAGAGGAAAGGGTGAGGAAGAGGGGGGGGGGTATTTTAGTGGATTATTGAATGAGGTGGGGGGGGGAGGGGAGGAAGATTTGCAAGAGGTGAGGTTGGGGAATGAATGGGGGAGGGAGGGGGAGGATGAAATACAAATGGAGGAAATTATTAGGGCCGTGAATAAAGGAAAAAAAGGGAAGTCCGCTGTTTGGATGGTGTGAGAATGGAAATGTTGCAGAAGGGAGGTATAGGGGTGGAGGAATGGCTGTATAGGTTATTTAATATATGTTGGAGGAGTGGTGAGGTACCACAGGATTGGGAGGATGGTTGTTTGGTCCCCCTGTATAAGGGGAAGGGGGATAGGATGGAATGTGGGAATTATAGAGGTATATGTCTTTTAAGTGTGGTAGGGAAAGTGTATGGGAGAATACTGATTGAGAGAGTGAGAGTTTTAACGGAGGGGAGAATGGGGGAAGAACAAGGAGGATTTAGGGAGGGAAGAGGGTGTGTGGACCAGGTGTTTACACTAAAGATGCTTGTGGAGAAAAGTATAGAGAGGAAAGGGAAAGTGTATGGGTGTTTTTTTAGATTTAGAGAAAGCATATGATAGAGTGAAGAGGGGGGAATTGTGGAGGGTGTTGGAGGAGAATGGAGTGGGGGGCAAATTAGGTAAAGGTATTAGGGCCTTTTATAGGAATAGTAGAATGTGTGTGAGAGTGTTAGGAGGGGAGAGTGAGATGTTTGGGGTGGTAAGAGGATTGAGGCAGGGGTGTGTAATGTCGCCGTGGCTATTCAATTTGTTTATGGAAGTGTTTGCAGAGGAATGGTGAGGTAGGGAGGGTGGAATTGATGAATGGGAATGATAGAAGGGAAGTGAACATGATACTGTTTGCGGACGATACTGCCCTTGTGGCGAAGAACGCGGAAGAGCTGAGGTATTTGGTGAGGGAGTTTGAGAGAATGTGTGGACAAAAGGGGCTTAAAATAAACCCAGGTAAGAGTAAAGTGTTAGTGTTTGAGGAGAAGGAAACAGAGGAGGGGGAGGGGTCCGTTGTAAGAGTAGGGGGGTGTAGTATTGGAAGAAGTAGAGATCTTTAGTTATTTAGGGATGGACTTGGGTAGGGGGAGGGATGAAGGAGGAGATAGAACATAGAGTAGGAGAAGGAATGAGAGCTTTGAGTAGTCTGAGAGAATTATGGAAAGGGGGGATTTATCACAGAAAGTTAAGATAAGTATGTTTGAAAAAATTTGCGTACCAGCGGTGTTGTATGGGTGTGAAACGTGGGGGTTGAATGCCAGGTCCAGGAAGAAGTTGGAAGTATTTGAGATGAAGGGGTTGAGAGCGGTTTGTGGGGTTAGCAGAAGGGAGAGGATTAGGAATAGGGTGGTGAGGGAGAGATGTGATTGGAGGAATGGGTTGGTGGGAAGAGCGGAGAAGGGAATGCTAAGATGGTATGGGCATCTAGTGAGAATGGAGGAACAGAGAGTGGTTAGGAGAGTTTGGGAGGCGGAGGGGATAGGAAGGAGAGGAAGGGGGAGACCAAGAAGGAGGTGGATGGATGGAATAAAGGAGATGCTGGAGGAGGGAGGGATGAGGGAGGAAGAGGGTAGGGTGTTGGCGAGGGATAGAGTGGGGTGGAGGAGGTGGGTGAGGGCGAGATGAGAGGAAGTGTGAATGAGAGAGGCTGTACGTACCACTACCCCGCTCAAGCGGGAAAAAGTGTAAGTAAAATAATAAATAATAATATATATATATATATATATATATATATATATATATATATATATATATATATATATATATATATATATATATATATATTATATCGAGAGATATAACTATATATATATATATATATATATATATATATATATATATATATATGTATATATATATATATACATAACATATATATATAAATATATATTTGATTTTCATTTTCACCATAAACCTCAATTCCGAGATTGGAAAGCAACCTCAATCCCGAGTCCCGAGAACTTAAACTGATCAGGGAAGGTATATGTATGGTTTCTGACCAAGTGGTATTTATTATTGTTATTATTATTATTATTATTAGTAGTAGTAGTAAGGTTACATAAACTGACCCCCGACTTGTCAGGGGAGTCGTCGATCCTTCAAGTCGTTTGTCAGTACAGTCATATATTTTTAAATACTCAGCTACCTTCATGGTTTTTTTAATATATTTTTTTTATTTATTTATTTTTTTTCGCGGATTTCACCAACGCGTTTTCGCTTAACCGCAAGACCCTGCCGAGCCGCGCCGAACCGAGCCGCACCGCACCGCACCGCATCGCGTACAGACCGTTTTTTCGCTGTTTCGCATCCTCGTTTTTCTATTACTCATCTACTTTCATGGTCCTTTTTAATCCGAAATATTTCAGTTTATTTCACGTAGGATCATGAATGTATTTTTCATATCCACGAATGCATCCATAGACACATACACTCACCCTTATACACACACACACACACACCCTCATCATCCCAGTCCATCCCTCCTACCCCGTTCCATTCACCGTATCTCTATACCCATTCCATTCACCGTGACTGCTTTATCTGTCTGTGCTCTCCAAGAAGGTCTTCCTAATCCCCTATACCATAGATTTCATTGAACCTATGAACTTAGCAGTATATTTTCAAATTCGCCTTTCACTATCTATATATGCTATGTTTTATACACCGTATATATATATATATATATATATATATATATATATATATATATATTATATATTTATATGTGTATTTCTGTACTCTTTTATATATATATATATATATCTACTATTTTTATCTCTATATATATATATATATATATATATACGGACCCTTCTTGGAGAGGCTCTGGAAGGTTTCACAGGTATCCCGAACCCCATGGGTCCTCTTTAAAGAATGGTCGCCGCATGTGTTATACTACTTAGCCATTGTATATGCACAGACGTTTGCGCATACATGTATATGTATCATGCGTTTGCGCATCTCATCTTCTATCTTCTGAAGCGAATCATCCCACCCGCAAGGAATAACATTAAATTGCGGGAATTTAAAAAAAGTGACCTATACCAGTCACTAACCGAACTGGAACTCGACCCCTAACCACTCTGGCAAATGTATTGAACTTAACAGATTGGGCTCTCTGAATGCCCATTATTAGATAAACATTTAGTCCTTACATATAAAGGGTTTTATGCATAGCACAAATTTTGGAAATAGCTATTCTATATTAAAAGTTTAGAAAAAGTGCATCTCGATTTTGCATTTTATATATACCTTAACATATATATATATATACTTATATATATTATTTCTTAATATATATATATATATATATATATATATATATATATATATATATATATATATATATATATATATATATATATATATATATATATATATATATATATATATATATATATTTCAAATATACTATGAGTCATTTTTATTTCATACTTAAACATTTTTATTAAAACATTTTTATGATCCTAAAACTGTAACTCATTACAGACCTATTATTATTATTATTTAACACATATTTCATATTTGTGATATCAATGTAAACTATTCAAAAAATTTCTTTTCAAATATACTATGAGTCATTCATTTTACTTCATACTTAAACATTTTTTATTAAAAACATATACTTTACAGACCTTAAAGCAGTAAAACAGTAAATCAATAACGCTGTTGACTAGCAACAAAGGGATTAGTAGGCTTTTGTTTTACTGCTTTACTGTTTTAACTCATATATTTATTAACGTTATGTCATACATTACATACCTTAAAGCAGTAAATCAGTAAATCAATAGAGGTGTTACACAGCAACAAGGGGATTAGTATGCTTTTGTTTTACTGCTTTACTGCTTTAACTCATATGTTTTACTGCTTTAACTCATATATTTATTAACATTACATACCTTAAAGCAGTAAATCAGTAAATCAATAGAGGTGTTACCTAGCAACAAGGGGATTAGTATGCTTTTGTTTTACTGCTTTACTGCTTTAACTCATATATTTATTAACATTACATACCTTAAAGCAGTAAATCAGTAAATCAATAGAGGTGTTACATAGCAACAAGGGGATTAGTATGCTTTTGTTTTACTGCTTTACTGCTTTAACTCATATGAAATGGTATTTTCTATAAATAAAATTAACATTACATACCTAAAGCAGTAAATCAATAAATCAATAGAGGTGTTACCTAACACCTAAAGGATTAGTATGCTTTTGTTTTACTGCTTTACTGCTTTAACTCATATGTTTTACTGCTTTAACTCATATGCTTTACTGCTTTAACTCATATATTTATTAACATTATGTTTTTTATTTTGTTTTAATACTTTTTATTTATTTTTATTATTATTTTTATTATTTTTATTTTATTTTATTATTTTTATTTTATTATTATTTTTATTTTATTTTTATTTTTATTATTATACTTAGTGTTATTTACTTCATGCCTATTGTTATTATTATTTAGAACACACATACACACACACACACACACACACACTTACACACACACCTACACCTACACACATACATAGACATACACCTACACCTACACACACACACACACACACACACACACACACACACACACACACACACACACACTTGCCCATAGACCCACCCTGTTTAAACATATCAAATAAGTTCTTTTGTATGAACATAACGTATAATTTATTAAAACATTTTATGTTTTAATTAAATACGTACATTTATATTACTAATTCAATTATAACTAAAATTATTTCAAAGTTTCTTAAAACTTCTATAATAAATCAATCATTATCTTTGAACAAAGAATTTATTATTAACTGTTAATACTTTTTTATTTATAAATTGTAATGTCAGAAGAAAAACACAGAGTGTCTGTTATATAATCATTTTATTTTACTACAATTGTACGAAATTTTATTAAAAACATATACTTTACAGACCTTAAGACAGTAAAACAGTAAATCAATAGCGGTGTTGCTTAGCAACAAAGGGATTAGAGGGGATTAGTTTTACTGCTTTACTGCTTTACTGCTTTACATCATATATTTATTAACATTATGTTTTCTTTTATATTTTTTATTATTATTATTATTTTTATTTATTATTATTTTTATTATTATTATTTTTATTATTATTATTTTTATTATTATTATTATTATTATTATTATTATTATTATATATATTTATATTTTTTTTTATATATATATATATATATATATATATATATATATATATATATATATATATATATATATATATATATATATATATATATATATATATATATATATATGTTACACGTTTTAAATCGGATGTGTTTTTATTTTTAATATAGATTTAATATTAATCTGCAGTTCTGTATACCATTATCCAATGACGTGTCTGAGGGAGATTTTCAATATTTGCGTCTAATATCATTTCACACAGTCCTACCTCATAGAGATCTCTGTTAAGCTGGATAGG
>JABUQX010033133.1:0-12500 GCA_015478945.1 Trachelipus rathkii
GGAGAGAGATAATTATATATATATTATATATATATATATATATTATATATTATATATATATATAAATATACTTATAATGCTATTTCATTACAGTGTGATAATATTGGTACTGCCAGTACCCCTTGTGTCAACAAAGTCGGAGGTGGCCGGGATGCAATTAGGCCTGTTAAGAGAAGACTGTTGGCTGAGCTTGAACGTCGCAAACGTCGCCAATCAGACTTAAACACTGAGGCACCCAATGAATCTCCAAATACACATGAAGAGCCCCCCTCCCCCTTATCTGAAACGAATATCCCAACTTCGGAATCTACGGTAAGTTATGATCTAATTATTCTATATATATTACTGAAAAATGCTGTTACATAATAGTATGTATTCGAATGTTTATGTATTTTCATTCTTTTTCTCCTTTCAACAGAAATCATCTGCAACCGCTTGCCGTAAACAATCAGACTTAAACACTGATGCCCCCAAAGAATCTCCAAATACACATGAAGAGCCCCCCACCCCCTTATCTGAAACGAATATCCCAACTTCGGAATCTTCGGTAAGTTACAATCTAATTATTCTATATATTACTGAAAAATATTACTGAAAAATATTGTTACATAATAGTATGTATTCGATTGTTTATGAATTTTCATTCTTTTTCCAGAAAAAGCAAAAACGGAAAGGGAATCCCGGACGGATTGTAGATGACGGGGCTGTTGCGGGTCCTTCACGTGTCGAGGTATTTCATGATGATGAGGAGGAGGTTGATGAACCGCCTACACCTTTCTCGACAGAATTATTGAAAGTTACGCGTGAAGGATCTACGCGTAATTCTGGAATTATCGATAACCATCGGTACAGAGTACGTGTCGACACAACACAGATCTTTAATGGAATTCGCAACATTAATGACGTACTAGTAGCTGTCATTCACAGTGTGATAGAACAGGTACGAGGAACAGTGGTATATCGGGAATATACCATCCGTGCAGGATTCCTTTTCACGGATAGGAATGGAGGTCAATTCCATATACGAATTCCTCATGAAGAGATTTCTCGACCAAATCTGGCTCAATATTTATCGGATCGTTTTCTAGAACTCTTTCAGTCTGGTGACCAAGCTATGTTGGATGATTTCATTGTAGATGTTCAGATATGTCATAACCCAGAGGGTAATGGGCCCATTGACCCTTCTTCTGTGAACTTTATACACCCCTACGTCAATACAGTACACCTTGGTATAAATAACGAGAATAGGGAAATAACAACCAGTGTAGGATGCGGTTTCAGGCCATAGCTGATGCTAGAAGCTCCACCTCATTTCCTCAAAGAAGCCAGGCCAGTCATGCGCCCAAAATAATAAATTTTACCTAGGATCTACATGAAATAGGTATAGAGATCGCAGATCGATGCGGGTTGACTTATGAAGTTCCCCTAAAGGCTGAGGATTTTGCAGTAATAGAGGAGACATTAGAATGTAGGATATTTGTTTTTACTAAAGATGAGAACGGTAACTCGAGAATAATGTTTAAGGCCGCACGAGGACAGAATAGAGACTTAAAACCTCTCTTTGTAATAGGAAATTGATTTCCGAGAAACCCATTATTATTATCCTTTTCCAGGAGATTCAATCAAGATAGCTTTAGGTAGTGTGGAGCCTGCGAATATCAAGGGGCCAGTTTTCTGCCATCAGTGTTATAGCTTCACTGACCATTTAATTAATCATTTACAAAACGAATGCACTGAATACAGGTGCGGACAATGCTTAACTTATAAATGTAAAGGAAAAAGAGGCGATACATCTACGCTTTTACATTGTGATAAATGCAATCGCGATTTCTATAATGAGGATTGCCTTGAATTGCATAAAGACCTCACATGCAAATACCTTAACGTGTGTACATTATGCGATAATGAGATAGTAGCTGATAAAAAAGGAGAACACCGACATGACTGCATGCATATTAAATGTGGAATGTGCGATGAGAAGTATGGAATAGAGGGTGATAATCACAATGTTTTTATGAGAAATCAGGTTCCAAAAACAGATAACGCTTTCCGCCCCAAGCGAAGGCCAACTTTACCTTCTTTACGACATCGAAACCTATAATCATAATAAGCGTGAAGAGGAAGGAGGACGCACAAAAACTGACATGCTTCCCTATATTCTAGTGAGTATGTTAGTATGCAATAACTGCGGGGAGGAGGAAATAGACAATTCATCACCATGTGAGACTTGCGGTACGGCTCGGACTGAAATATTCAAACTGAATCTGGAAGCAACAGAAGAGTATGAGAAGTGTCCTGTCGATCTTTTTCTCAACTATATATTCAGATTTGCTGAAAAACACAAGAAGTCAAACATACTAGTTGCGGCTCATAATGGCGGTAAGTTCGACAATCAGTTTGTTTACAGCAAACTGCTTGCCCGACCTACCGTCCATTCCATATCCTCCAACCCGGTGAAACGTGGAACCAAAATTATAACTATGACAGCTAACCACAATATCCATTTTAAGGACACGTTAATGTTTATGCCTTGCGCCTTGAAAAAACTACCTAAGTGCATGGGCCTTTCAGTTGAACTTTCTAAAGGATTCTTTCCTTACCGTTTTCTTACCCTCGAGAATATAAATTACAAGGGAAAAATTCCAGATAAGGAAACCTTTGAGACACATCGTATGTCCGACAGTGAAAAGGCTGATTTTGAACGTTGGTATCAAACATTTAACAATAAGGACTACGATATCATGAAGGAATGTACAACGTACTGCGTTCAAGATGTTAATATTCTTCGTCAATCCTTCGAGAAATTCAGGGGAATCTTCCTTAAGGATCATAAAGTTGACTGCCTACTTGATTGCTCTACCATTGCTGCATTATCGTTCATGGTATATAAAATGCATTTCATGCCTGAAAATACTCTGGCCCATATAGGACGTACTGATGATTCAAACTACTCGTATGATGGTGTGAAATGGCTTACGTTCATGGAGATGTATAAGGGTCAGCGAATCGAACATGCAAGGAATGGTGGCGAGCGTAAATTTAAAATCAAAAACAGGTATCTAAGACCTGACGGGTACGTTGAAATTCCAGCTGAAGACTACGTGCCCTTTGACCTTAATGAGTTCTTATCGTCCCGCCAACTCAACGTTAATGAACAAATGATAGAACTGAATAACAGACGACCCCCTCCTCCAACTGGAACAACCATGAAGAAGATTGTCTTGCTCTTCCACGGTTGCGTATGGCATGGTCATCAAGCATGCAAGGAAGGCTTAGAAAGTCTCCATGGCGTGTCAAGTCTTGATAGGTACAGTAAGACCATGAGGCAAGAAGCGGATTACAAGTCACAAGGGTATGAAGTAATTAGAATATGGGAATGCGAATGGACGAAAATGAAAAAAGAGTGTGAGGTCACTGTTGTAAACACCAACGACGAAACACGAACTGAGAAGCTAGGCAGATATGTCCAATCAATTGGAAATGAACTTGCAAATGCGAAACTAGAGGTAGGGGAAGCCTTGTACGGAGGCCGTACAGAACCCTTCGTCTATTACTTTCCACCGACAGAAGGCATTCAATTGAAGTACCTAGATTTCACTTCATTGTATCCTTTTGTCCAGAAAACAAAACCCTTTCCAGCAGGGGCACCCACGAAACTCGTAGGTAGGGATCTTCCTACCATAGAAAAGTTCGTCGAAGAAATGAATTCCACTTATTTCGGTCTCTCGTATGTTTCGGTGTTACCTCCTAAGACCCTGTACACTCCTGTTCTGCCTGCACGACATGACAATCGGCTAATATTTTCACTTTGTAGAACATGCAGCGCATGTGGCTATGAAGGCAAATGCAGACATACGGACAATCAACGTATGTTAAAAGGCGTATACTGCAGTCCAGAGTTAGAATTAGCTGTAAAGAAAGGCTATGAGATTAAAAAGATCCATGAAATATGGAAATTTACACCTTCAAACGACATCTTTGGGGAATACGTCAAAACATTCTTGAAATGGAAGACTGAGGCTTCGGGGTTACCGGATGGTATAACCGATAAAGTCTGTGAAGAATTCCTTCAATACCTGCGAGATTTCAAGGACATTGAGGGTGTAACACTTGATCCAGCCAATATTAAAAGTAATCCTGGAATGCGTTATATAGCTAAACTACTTCTCAATTCATTATGGGGAAAACTAGCTCAACGTATTCCAAAGAATGAAGACATCGTCTGCACGAGTTACGCCCAGGTCTGGGAATTAATGAAGAGAGCTGATCTTGAGGTGAGAAATATCATTGTAGCGGATGATAAACATATAGTTGAAGTCACACACACTGCCTTCACTAATAAAACAGCAAAGGCGACGAATGTAGCTGTTGCATCCTTTACCACCGCTTATGCTAGGGTGGAACTATATAATCTCCTCGATTCTCTAGGTCAACGCGTGCTTTACTGTGATACCGACAGTTGTGTTTTCACAGCCCGTAAAGGTCAATATATTCCTGATACTGGAAAATTCTTAGGAAACCTGACGGATGAAATAGGGCCTGGAGATATAGCTGATAGTTTTGTGTGCACGGGCCCTAAATCCTACGCCATTCGGATAAAGAAGAATGATTCGAGTTATGCTTACATCTTAAAAGCAAAAGGATTAACTTTGAAAATACAACCGAACACATAGTTTAATTTCAAGGCATGGCGAAGATTAACTTCGATAAGATGATTAAGGATGTCGAAAAAACTAAGAATCGTGATTGGATGGTCTTAAACGATGACAATCACTTCTACAATATGATCAAGGATACAGACGTAACAGCCATTAGCCGTTACGCAAATGATGAGTGAAGATGATGAATCTTCACTTCACAAAGATATCCATAATCTAGATGACTCAGACCAACCACATGTAAATACCGAAAACCATTACCGCGAAGTTAAGGTTCCTGATATGAAAATGCGGGCCGATAAACTAGGAAATGTCATTTTAATCAACGGCATAAAAAGGTTTCGCCATACAGCAAATAAACGGAATCTTGTTCTAGGTAGTGCCCGCACTGTAGCACAGGGATATGATGGAACGTTAATTCCATTGTGTTAATTTCAATGTATAATTTTGATATATGTATATTTAATTTCAATGTATAATTTTGAAATATGTATATATTGCTAAAATAAAATATTTATTTGTATTACTCTTTCATTACCATTTTTATTTTTCTGGGTTGCCATTTATTTCTATTTTATTTATCTGTGTTGCCAATTATTGATTTTATTTATCTGGCTTGCCATTTATTGATTTTATTTTTGATTACATATATTTAAGGCGAAACATGACTGTAAAGTCATTGTCTGATGTGTGTGTGTGTGTGTGTGTGTGTGTGTGTGTGTGTGTGTGTGTGTGTGTGTGTGTGTGTGTGTGTGTGTGTGTGTGTGTGTGTGTGTGGGGTGTGGTGTGTGTTAAGTGTAAGTGTGTAAGTGTATATGAGTGTAAGTGTATATGTGTGTAAGTGTCTATGGGTGAGTGTAAGTGTCTATGGGAGAGTGTAAGTGTCTATGGTATAAGTGTAATGTAAGTGTCTATGGAGATTGTGTGTGTGTGTGTGTGGGTGTGGTGTGTGTGTGTGTGTGTGTTTAAATATATGACCATGCAGTAAAATTGGCACTAAGAAAATAAAATAGTAAGTAATAATAATATAAATAATATAAATAACAAATGTTAATAAAAATATGAGTTAAAGCAGTAAAAGCAGTAAAGCAAAAGCAGTAAAACATGAGTTAAAGCAGTAAAGCAGTAAAACAAAAGCATATTAATCCCCCCTTGGTGTGGAGGGCAGTTTGATTAATTGATTTACTGATTTACTGTTTTTAAGGTATGTAATTTTAATAAATATATGAGTTTAAAGCAGTAAACAATGAGTTTAAAAGCAGTAAGGCAGAATAGTTAATAACAGTAAAACAGAAAGTTTAAAGCAGTAAAGCAGTAAAACAAAGCATACTATTCCCTTTGAATGCTAGGTACACCTCTATTGATTTACTGATTTACTGCTTTAGGTACGTAATGTTAATAAATATATGAGTTAAAGCAGTAAAACAGCTATGAGTTAAAGCAGTAAAACATATGAGTTAAAGCAGTAAAGCAGAAAGTTAAAGCAGTAAAGCAGAAAGTTAAAGCAGTAAAGCAGTAAAACAAAAGCATACTAATCCCTTAGGTGTTAGGTAACACCTCTATTGATTTACTGATTTACTGCTTTAAGGTATGTAAAGTATATGTTTTTAATAAATATTTCGTACAATTGTAGTAAAAATTTATAAATTAAAAAGTATTAAGTAAAAAGTATTAAGTAAAAAATAATGTTAATAAATATGTTTTAAATAATAGGGCTGTAATGAGTTACAGTTTTAGGTTTGCGAAAATGTTTTTAATAAAAATGTTTAAGTATGAAATAAAAATGAATGACTCATAGTATATTTGAAACGAAATTCTTTGAATAGTTTACATTGATATCATATTTTTCGTTCACGCGGGAATATTGCGCCTGCGGGCGCACGCGGCGGGCGGGTACAGGGCTGGAACCGCAGTGGTTCTTTGTGCGTGGTTCTTTGCTACGAATGCGACGGACTCCGCGGAATTTGTTAAAAACGCGACGATGGCGAAGACGATGAATTTGCGATTCAACCCGACGAACGCGACGATGAATTTGCGATTCATCCCGACGATGAAAATAAATTAACAAAACGCTTTATAAAAACAAAATGGCGGATGCAAGTCAACACAAGGTAAATAACAATTAAAAAAAAAAAAAAAAAAAAAAAAAAAAAAAAAAAAAAAAAAAAAAAAAAAAACACCCATGAAGGTAGCTGAGTAAAAAAATATCCACCTGATTAGCGATTGTGCTCATCGCTGGTCAGGTGGTCAGCACGAGCGGAATGGACCTCCTACTACTATGGCCACCCCCCCCGAAATTTTCTGACACTAAAAAATTTTAAGTATCATATCTGTTAATAATATAAAGTGCAGAGGTTAAATTAATTTTATGTAATTCGTCGCTGTCAGGAACAAATCTCGTAAGTCCTTTAGTTAAAACAAAACTTGAAGCCATCAGAGAAAATGCACCATTAGAATTTCAGCAGATTTTTGAAGAATGTGTAAGCATATCAGAGCTGTGTATTGAAATTGCTGTACCAAGAATTAACAAGTTCCAAAAATAAAGACCTAACATTCCTACTGCCGACCCACAAACTTATTATTGTACATCCATTGTTATACCATTTTTGGATGATTTAGGGCCGTATTTATATACCAGCCTTTTCTCTTCCTTTCGTCAAGTGTTCCTTCAGAATCCTCCCTTAACGTAAATTCAAATTTATGAACGATCCTTGAGAAATTTTTTCCGTAAGGAAGCCTTGACGTCGCAAAATACTTGGCGAAATCTCTTCCTTAGTCAAGGTAGCTCTGAACCAACCTTGAACTCTCCTTAAGATTTTGTTTTCCGAGCGGCAGCCATCTTGTTTTTTTTATTGTACAATTTGTCGCTATTATTATTTAATTTATATCATTTGTTGGCATTTATTATGTAAATGATTTTGTCAAATATATACTTTCGTGTAAGAAAATACCCAAAAACCACATAATTAGGCTCACACCAGAGAAATAGGCAGCGTGCAACCTTCGACCGGGACCTAACTTTAGTGTAAGGAGCGCAGATGATATTTTTATAATTTATCATAATTTCGTAGCTAGGCTACGTTCAGCCTACGGCTATGCCAACCAAAGCAACTGGAACTAATAAATGTGAAGCAACACATCTTCAATTCTCATAGTATTTTTATTAAACGCGTTTAGATTATTTCATTAATTTTTTTTCTTTTTAATATTTCTATAAATTTACATACATAAAATTAATATATAATATACTTTTATTTTGTTCTAGTTTCATTTACTTTGTGTTCATTGGCTATTGGTCTCTGACGTCATGAAATATGATGACGTTTTTCCTTGAAAACTGTCTTCGATAAGTAGCTCCCGATTAAAGGAAAGGGTGGTTTATAAATAGCAAATTTTTTTAAGATTCTTATGCAGTGGAGGAATGCTTATCTGAGGCTACCTTTACGGAAAGTCAAGACGTTTTTCAAAGTTGATTCATAAATACGGGCCTTAATATCAGCATTAGGAGAGAGGTTTTTAAATCATAAAGAAATTATTTCTTTCTTGCAATTTGACATACCTATAAGGTGTAATCACTGTAATGTGCCATATGAGAAGATAAAAGATTGTGTAATATTTTATAAGGAAGACCTCGAAAGCCTAATAGAAGATTTAGTAAAAGAAGAATGGGATTTATGAAGTTGAAATGGCATCACAGCACAGGTCGTCCAAAAACAGCAATAGACGAACTATTTTTTATCGAAGTCACAATTTACAAATATTTACATCTTGTTGCAAATACTGGCAATTTTACCCGTGTCTACTACTTCAGTAGAAAGAAGCTTTTCAACATTAAGGCCCGTATTTATGAATCAACTTTGAAAAACGTCTTGACTTTCCGTAAAGGTAGCCTCAGATAAGCATTCCTCCACTGCATAAGAATCTTAAAAAAAATTTGCTATTTATAAACCACCCTTTCCTTTAATCGGGAGCTACTTATCGAAGACAGTTTTCAAGGAAAAACGTCATCATATTTCATGACGTCAGAGACCAATAGCCAATGAACACAAAGTAAATGAAACTAGAACAAAATAAAAGTATATTATATATTAATTTTATGTATGTAAATTTATAGAAATATTAAAAAGAAAAAAAATTAATGAAATAATCTAAACGCGTTTAATAAAAATACTATGAGAATTGAAGATGTGTTGCTTCACACTTATTAGTTCCAGTTGCTTTGGTTGGCATAGCCGTAGGCTGAACGTAGCCTAGCTACGAAATTATGATAAATTATAAAAATATCATCTGCGCTCCTTACACTAAAGTTAGGTCCCGGTCGAAGGTTGCACGCTGCCTATTTCTCTGGTGTGAGCCTAATTATGTGGTTTTTGGGTATTTTCTTACACGAAAGTATATATTTGACAAAATCATTTACATAATAAATGCCAACAAATGATATAAATTAAATAATAATAGCGACAAATTGTACAATAAAAAAAACAAGATGGCTGCCGCTCGGAAAACAAAATCTTAAGGAGAGTTCAAGGTTGGTTCAGAGCTACCTTGACTAAAGAAGAGATTTCGCCAAGTATTTTGCGACGTCAAGGCTTCCTTACGGAAAAAATTTCTCAAGGATCGTTCATAAATTTGAATTTACGTTAAGGGAGGATTCTGAAGGAACACTTGACGAAAGGAAGAGAAAAGGCCGGTATATAAATACGGCCCTTAGGGCCGTATTTATATACCGGCCTTTTCTCTTCCTTTCGAACTCCATTGGAACTCCTTTTAAATCACAACTAGTAATTTGGATTCCTTTGAATAAATGAAAGATCAAACTATTGGTTAGCTAGTCTTGTATTAGGAAAGAAACTAATATTAGTAAAATCAACTACTAATATCTCTTTTAATATATATATATATATATATATATATATATATATATTATATATATAATATATATATATATATATATATATATATAAACTTATTATTTATCCTAAAAAACAACATATTATCCATTTATACAAAAAAAAAAAAAAAAAGTCAAAAAATGTCGCCAAGAAAATTTTCAATTTATTATTATTATTATTATTTTAATTATTTATTATATTATTATTTTTATATTCGAGTCTATGTTATCTCAATATGCTACCTTGTACTCGTTCAGTTAATGTCGTATATGTTCTATTTTCGGATATATTTGGTTTGGTATTATATTCTATATATATTATTAGATTAATATTATTATTATTAATTATTATATTATTATTATTATTATTAATTTATTTTTTATGTTAATTTAGATGTTAGAATTAAATTTAATAATTTATCTTTTAGAAAAGTAAATGTTAAAACGTCATATAAAAATGTAATTTATAAATTTAGATTTCTTGTTCTTTCAAGTATTCTTTCAAGCGCTATTTATCTTTGACAAGTGACGTCATTTTTTTTTACTCGTTTTGATAATATTCTTTTTATTTCATTAAATATTAAATTAAATTATTAGTCAATTTCGATATCATTTATTTATTTTGGTTTGCCCGGTTTTGGTTTCTACCTTGTCAAAGTTCCCTTGCTGTTGATATTTAATTGCATTGGAAGGTGTGATAAGAAATTAAAGCCTGATTACAACATTCTCCCTCTATCTCCACGTAGAATCGTTATTTGTAGACTTCTCTCCAGTTAATTTTAATAAAAACATCTACTCGACATGATCTATATTTCATTCTTTATATTCTTTGACTTTTTCTGAATATTAAAAACGCGTCGATTAATGGAAAAACCCTCATGGGTTGATGTGGCTAATATATCAAGAATACAGTTGTGAATATATGATTATTATGGTTTTGCATTTCTGGTGTCATTGAAAGGGAAAAATTTTCAAATTGACTTGAGTAGGTGGCATAAACACTCGTAAAATTGTGATAAGAAAATAGCCACGACGAAGGATCTTTGGCTTAGTAGGATAGGAAGGAATATCATACAAAAAACCAGATTTTTGTTTTATTATTTGATTAAATTTAGATCTTAGTTTTTGAGGAAGGAATATCATACAAAAAAAAACAGATTTTTGTTTTATTATTTGATTAAATTTAGATCTTAGTTTTAGAGGTGTAATCAGATTTGTCTCCACGTTTCTTATTAAATATTCTTATATATATATATAATATATTATAATATTATATATATATATATTATTATAGTATTATACTATATATATATATTATATATTATATATATTATATATTATATAAATATATATCTTATATATATATATATATATATAATATTATATATATATATATATATAAACATATATATATATATATATATGATATATATATATATATATATATATATATAATATATATATATATATATATATATCTAATATATATATAATATAATATATATTATATATAGGTCTTGGCCACACTCACATCCCTACACAATTAACTAACACAATCTACAAACCGCCCAATAACATCTAACTAATACCCCATTCCCCCAAATATCTCCCCCTAAGAAGAATCACTATCCAGAAGAGACCAAGTTAATCTCGCCCGAAGCAGATCAGGTCACCACCCAAACCTTTTTGCAATATAAATTCAGATTCAAACTTGATAACGTGCTTCCCCATCTGCACAAGATGTCGTATATCCCAGGACACAATGGAGCAACCTCCTTCTGAAGTGCCCACCGCCCTCGAGCCCACGTACGTCTTTGCTATAAATCTTCTCCTCTTGAACCTGTGGGAACTGCCCGTGCGGATGGCCGGCTTTCTACGCATGCGGTGAGCCCCTCCAATACAGGTAGGCCAGGGGCAGAAATGTAATTGTATCGTATGTAATGTAATGTATATATATAGTATATATATATATATATAATATATATATATATATATATATATATATATATATATATATATATTATATATATATTATATATATCATTATATATATATATATATATATATATATATATATATATAATATAGTGTTAAACGGAAGTTGAACTTAGTTCATTTATATTATTTGAGGGTCATTTCTAGAGAAGGATATTACAAATATCATTCATCAAAGCAGGTCAATCCTTTTCTGCGTTTAACTAGGATTCATATTTGTTTCATTATATTTTTGATGATATATTTGGGAAAAAGAACAACCATTCATTATTCATTCATTATTATCAATATTATTTTTTTGGCATTGTACAACACCGCTTACAATATATTATATTTTATTTTTATTTATTACAATCACAGAACAAGGTGAGCGCGGCTTCACCTCTTGTGTTTTGTTATAAATTTTGCAACCCCTTTTTTTAAATTTGGATAGCTACAACTATTGCCAAGTACCCGGTCGTGTGCGTGTCAGGGGTAGTTGTCGCTGGGATAAGCGTTCTGCTGTTTAGTGGAGGCTGGTTCACCCTTCACCCATTGAATAGCTGGTAAGAATAGCATGAGAAAAGGTAAAAATAAACCAAGGTTTGTATGTTTTTGTTTAGTTCTGCACACTCTGAAGGACCCTTCACGCCGAAGAAAAATCGAAATAGTTCTACCGAATTTCCGACCAGTTATTATCACCAAAGAGCCAAAAATGTTTTCTATTCAAAGGCAGAAGCCGTTCCCTAGGAATACTTGAAGAGGAAGATTAGGATACATAAATAAAGATATGATTGGAGAGACCCAGAGGTAGATAGAGTTTAAAACATGGAGGAAGTATAAAAGTTATAAAAATGTCTAGTTTGTTGTGTCAACATCAAAAACAATCAGTGATATCTGTAGGCATAAGAATTCACTTTCTGTATCTTGAGAACTAAAAAAAACATTTATTTTAATGAACAATGAAAATCTCTCTC
>JABUQX010033133.1:17500-25000 GCA_015478945.1 Trachelipus rathkii
AATCTTCTAGAGAACCGATTTTTCTGTTTATTTTTCACTGTTTTCACTTGAATTTTATTTTATAAATAATGATTTCTCATAAAAATTTCGAGGTGATGGACTGAATCCCCCTACATTCCTTTTCCCCTGCATGTGTGTCACTGAACAGTCGATGTAAATTGACCAATTTAATAAAAAACTGAATTGTTTAAGGAACTTTGATTTTTAACTACTTAAAACTACATCGTTACCGATAGGCGTAAAATAGTCTTCTACACTTGTATATATAATTAATTATTCATATTCTTTTTTAATGTTCAAAAGGATAATAGGAATTTAAAAATATGAAAATTCAAAAATATTTTAAAATCTCGATCCTATTGTTATTTAGAATAAAACTTTTAGTTTTAGTAATAAATTTGTTCCTTCCTCTTAAAACTTTTTTATACTTTGGAAATTCAAAAAACTTTTCCTTTGTATTTACTAAAAGCAATTATAAAATTCTACATCAATTCAGCTGTTAATTTATAATTATCGTAAAAAACCTACTAAAGGTTCGGAATTTTAAAATAAGTATTACGTAGTAATTTGATGTACCACAATATTCAAATTGCTTTGAAATCTTCAACAAATTATGAGCCTCGAAGATGAAAAGAAAAACTTTCATCTTATACCTTTTGAATTTCAAATCATTTTCTGATCTTTCCACCTATCATTATAAGTTACACAAACCTAAATATATTATATACTATATATAACATATATATATACTATATATACTATATACTATATACTATATACTATACTTTATAGTATTAACCCTCTAAGTACAACAATGTTTCCAAATTTCTAAATCTTTTTAGTTTTTATCTAATAGAAAATGATTGTACCATGTAGACACTGATTTTCTAATTTGATCAAATTCTTAATTTTCCGATATTTTGAATCTTGATTTTGATGTTATTCTCCTAATTCCTAAAACTTGTAATTTCAGATACCATGAACATTTTATATATATATATATATATATATATATATATATATATATATATATATATATATATATATATATATATATATATATATATATATATATATAAATATATATCTTTAAATATAATAATATATATATATATATATATACATATACTATATATATATATATATATATATATATATATATATATATATAACTATACTTCTTTATATCATTTTCTTTAAATATGTATAGTAATAATATATATATATATACTTATATATATATATATTATAATCATGAGACTATTGGAATAAACCATTTTTTTTTTCAAATATTAAAAGTACAAGTCAAACATTTAATATTAATTTTCAGTGTGAATTTTTTGATGGCGTGGTTTTTCTTTATTATCGTCTCAGTTATCTTTACTACGGCATTGCGAAGGGCAATGGGTCATCTAGCATCTATTTCTACTTAACTTCTATCTTTGTAGTGATAATGGCTTGTATTTATAGAAAAAAAAAAAATTATAAATATATATATATATAAATATATATATATATATATATATATATATATATATATATATATATATATATATATATATATATATATATATATATATATATATATATATATATATATATATATATATATATATATATATATATATATATATATATATATATATATATTTATATATATATATATATACATGTTTTTATATATATTTTTATGTCTTTTTTATATATAACATATATAATAATAATAACTGCTAACTATATATATATATATATATATATATATATATGATGATAATTGGTTTAGAGCAATTACATGTTTCAGTCAAATATTTTCTTCAATATAGCTTAACTGTATACCTAGTCTGATATTTATTATTTACACGTAACCAGTAAATAATTAGATATTAAAATTATTTATTTGTATGCGCATGGAATTAATGAAATCTCTAAATAAAATGTATTGAGGGTAAAATTCTTTTAATAAATCATTAAATTAAGTGTTTTCCTTGAGTAGAAGGTACTTTGCATATCTTAATGTATTTACTCGTCTATATATATATATATATATATATATATATATATATATATATATATATATATATATATATATATATATATATATTTTTATTTATATAATTATGCGTGTCTTTAAATTTTTCTTTTTATATAATATAAATACATATATATATATATATATATATAATAATAACTAGGTTGACGGAGCTAATGTATATATATATATATATATATATATATATATATATATATATATATATATATATATCACCGCAAGGGGGTATTAATTCTTGTTACGGTGTTATACTCTTAGTAAATAACCTGGACCATAGATAGCATAGTGACAAGATCCAATTCTTGGGGGATTTCGTGCATTCCTCAGGCTCCAGAACTAGTATGTACATTTGTCACATGTGAATTCTTTTAGTTTTCTTCATTTCTCTTCATTTTTCGAAGTGTCTATATCTTTCAATCCTCCTCCTCCATCGCAGTCTTTATCTCTCCCATTTTTTTAACCCCCTCTCCAGTCCATTTACGTACTTTGAAAGAGGTTGTCCTCCCATTTTTCATATCACAGACCCTTGACCCATTCAGTGCCTCTTCCTGCATGGGTCTTCAACCTACCTCACACTTCTTCCTCGTGAATGAGGGTACAGGATAAAACTAGGCCCTTTTCGCGTTTGACTGGGCGGCTAATTCTAAGGAACCTGAACCTCGCCTAACCGATTTAGGATGCTTTCCTGCACTTTAGTGGATAGTCTTGAGCTCCACGGGAAGTTATTTAGGTACCGTGTTGTTTACGGATGGGAGCCCGCTTGACGTTCCGGAAGGATGTTTCGAGGCCACATCCATAGTCTATCCTACGTAGTGGGGTCCGAGAAGTTGTGTGGGCCTCTGGTCGGTAACCTGTTCTTATTACTTTTGTTTCATTTGTTTTATTGTTATGCCGGATCATATATTGTGGACATGGTTTGTGGTTTACTTTTCATAAAATTGCCTATTAATGATAATAAATTAATAAACTAAGGCGAGCACAGCTATCATCTGTCTGGTTCCCGGCGCCTCGGTCTCTCATACTATCAAACCAGGTGTTCCCTCTATAATTCCTGCTACTATACCTAAAAGTCCTTTGCATAACCTTAGCGATCCGTGGCCTGGCATGCCCTCAACACCCCAGGTGCCCAAACGGTAGGGGCAATCCCGAAAAGGTACCCCCCGTCAATGTCGTTCTCATTTGTTTACTCCATATGTTGCTCCCCCTTCGGGACTGCCAGTGACGCATCATTCCTTATTATATTACTTATTGTGATGCACTATCTCCAAAGCTCTAACTTAGCAAAGAACCATTATCCTTAGCGATGCACTTGAAAAAACTCTAGGAGTTGAAGATCTCCTAGTCACCGTAATGATGAATGGGTCCCTTCAAGTTCAAGCTACTACCCGAAATCAAAGTTCCACCTTGTCATCCTTAATGTCTCTAGGAAAGATAATTCTTATTTCCACTCTTAATGAAATAAGAAATGCACCTAAAGGCACTATTTACTCTTTAGAACAGAAAAACGAAGATATTGCTGTCATTTTAAGAAATCTCCAACAGAAAAGATTTCCTGCACAAACGTTTACAGATTGCCCCTCGTTGGGACACACCTGATACCCCAAATCCTCGTTTACTGTTAACCTTTAAGTACCCTTTTTCAACTTTCAAAGGTGAGAATAGGGTTCACAAGCTACTATGTTCGTACGTTTATTCCCTGACCCAGACGTTGCTTTAAATGCCAGCGGTTTGGTCGTCCCCGAAAACACTGCAGGGGATCGCATGGCATATGTTCAGTCTGTGGATAAAAATTTTACATTCCATGTGAAAACCCATCACACAACACAAACTGTGGAAAACCCCACAGTGTCTCTTCCTTAAAATGTTCATCTTACCTGTTTGAACAGGAGGTTTTCTAGTTATGTGCAATACAAAAATTGAGGAGGAGAGATGCCGAACACCAGCTCAAAAACAAATATCTTACAAGACAAAGTCAATCTTATGCTACAATTCCAGCAGCCCCCTGCCTCTGCGTATTAATCCATTGACACAACTCCATTCCAATAGAACTCTTCTACCAAATCCTAGTGAATCTCAAGCAGTAAGTCCACCTGCATTGTTTACACTCTATTCTACCAACTTCTCAAATAGTCCAAAAGCAGACCTTGATCCAACCTCCCGCCAAAATAATATCAACAACCATACTCCGAGTACTCGTTTTTAACTAACCAACAATGAAACTAAGTTGCTTCATCCAACACAAAACTTGGAAAACATTTCCTGCCAAGACACTCTGTTCCAAACCCTCCCGATGTGTTGGCCAAGCTCAAGCAAGAGACCTACGTCTATGTCCAGTAATCCGCCTCTCACCATTGCTCAAATTCCTGAAAATGATAATCCTAAACACAAACAAAAGATTAACAACTAAGCTAAAGATTATTCGTTAAAATACAAAACATCCGAATTTCTAAAGCAAAACACACTGACTCCAGATGGAAGAAATGCAACTCACGAGAGACCTCGCCATAAGTCTATTCCTGAGACAAAAGCAATAAATTCAATAGATTATACCCAAACAGTCACAACTATCGAACAACCCAACAACTAGCTTTTTGTTAGATTCCAACTCTTCTGAATCCTCCTATAACTCTTCTGAATTTCCTATCTCAGCACTCCCTAAATATCTATGATTCAGCGGATGAAATGGATAATAGTTCCCAAATAGAGCTTGATGTGAAGACCCACTCTCTTTCTAATGCTTCCTGCTCTTCCGCGAGAGGTAAATGGAAAACTGTTCAACGCAAACATCGCCAACTCTTCAAGCATTCTGGATCTGTTGGTGGCATGAATGGGGACCCAGAGGTCTCTCATCTTAACTCAAATTGACCAGTCTCCCAAAATCACCCACCTTATGACTTACTGACAAAATCTCCAGTGTTAGACTTTGTAAACCCAGCGGATCATATATCGGATCCCAATATCGCAGCTCCAACACCTTTTCAAAAAGATGACACTTTTCTGGTGACACCTTCTTCCCCATTTCCATGGAAACAGCCTTATATTTCCCACACATTTCTGAATCTGCTTGCTTGGCAGATACTGATATCGCTTCCATTCCTAAACACGAGTATTCTGGTTGCTCTTTCAACGACCAAACAAGTCCACATAATAACATGGACTTGGCTGAGGTCAACTAAGTTCACATTCATGGAGAAATCCCACAGAAAACTCACCCCTAAAACCGGGCGTATAACCAAAATCTCTGTTGTACGACCACTCCTTACCATCAGGATTTATTTCTCCTCTTATTAGGGACTATGTTTCATCCTTTCCTCTCCCTTTAATAGCGGTTTCCAGCAACTATTACTACATTTCAGCAAGGTATCACAACAGCTGAAGCTTTCGTCTCACAATCTTTGCAGGTAGGCGTTCTGCAGCCTCTTGGTGGTCCCAAGAGTGTGCACTAGCCAACTGGGAGAAGAAAAAATTCTACAGGCAATACAAACGGACGAGCACCACATGATTATTTTTTAAAGCAGCTTCGGCGAGATCTCGTCGAAGCAATCGCCAAACACGTAAACAATATTTTCGAACTTATGCTTTGACTGTCAACTACACAACTCCCCTTTCTTTAGCGTGGAAAACTGTACAGAAAATATTTCGCCACTTCAACAACTCTTCACCTACAGTACTCCGTTATGGGCATGATATAACCGATGCCATCTCTGCTCCAGCAGCTGTTGCAGATGCATTAGGTTGTAGTTTTGTTAGACACTCGAGTTCTTCCCACTACCCTGAGGACTTTCAAAAACTGAAAATTGACACTCCACCGCTAAACTTTTCAACAGGGAAAGGGGAAGATCATACCTATAACCATCATTTTTACACTTGCTGAATATCAAACTGCACTGGCGAATAGCAAAGATATGGCCCAGATATGATTTCATACATCATGCTTCGTCATGTTTACTCTTTGAATTAACGTTCTTGCTGGATCTGTATAACAAAATGTGGATCGAATCCTCTTTTCCATCAGTTTGTACTACAGCTTTGGTAATCTTTATTCCCAAACCTGGGAAGGACACGAAGTTGGCGGACAGCCAAAGGCCAATTTCGCTGACCTGTAAAACTTTCAAATTAATGAAAAAATTCGTTTCAGGCCTCCTTCTCCCTGTTATGGAGAGTCGCCAGGCTTTTTAAAACGTCCAGTTTGATTTCCGCAAAAAAATCGTTCGACCGTGGATCCCTTGATAAAACCGGACCATGACATCCGGGAAACTTTCTCAACTGGTTGGATGATTCTTGGTGTCTTTTTTTACCTTAAAAAAGCTTATGACACAACATGGAGAACTGGGGTTGTCCAGTTCTCCACTCGATCGGTTTCCTAGGACAGCTCCCTCTCTTTATTAAATACCTTCTGCCAAGTCGATCCATCCAGGTTCTGTGCTCTTATGTTCTATCACGTCACTCTACTCTGGATGAAGGTGTTCCTCAGGGCAGTGTTCTGAGTGTATTATTATTTGCTCTCTGATTAAATGGCGTCGTTACTTCTATTCCAGCGGCATTCAAAACTCCCATGCCTTCCATTTCTCACTTACCAAAACCTCCGCAGTTCTATTTAGGAAAAAAGGGAATGAAAGAAGATGTCATCATCCTCCTGCGAACATAACCTTATATGGTTCACCCATTACCGTAACTTCCCAAATCAAATTTCTAGGCTTCATCCTAGATGACCTCTTAACATACGCATCGCATATAAAACTCCTGAAAGCGACTTCTCATCGGGTGCTTGACCTATTACGTCATCTCACCTCCAAATCATGGGATGCTGATTGCAAGTTCTTTTTGCGTCACAACATAGCCCTAATCCGATCGAAGTTGGACTATGGCTGATTAGTACAAGGTCAGGCCTCATCAACCATACTACCCCTGTTAGGTCCCATACAAAACGAGGCGATTTTTTATTTCCACTGGAGCCTTCCGATCGTCCTCCCGGATGAGCCTGAAGTTGAATCCGATGTGATGCCACTCTCTCTTCGAAGGGAATACATCATGTACACAAGGTATCTTCGCTTTCAAATTCCAATACCACCTGCTCTGACAAAAATTCTGAGAGAGATACCTCAGAATCCTTTTTACTGGTCATTTAGAAGCACAGTTTATAATATCCTTAACTTCCTAAACATGCCTTTGAAAAAGGTCTTGTCATTCTCTTATAATGAAGGATACACACCTTGGCTATTGCCTGCTCCCATCATCTGTCTGGCCCTGACCTTTCTCTCCAAATCTAGCCACCCCGCTGCCTTGTTAAAGACATCATTCTTGTCTCATTTCATAGTTCACGGTGGATTTACTCCAGTATTTACTGATGGCTCTAAAACAGGTGACAATGTGAGTGCGTCTGCTGTCTTTCTTGACCGCAACCTTTCCCATAGCCTTTTAGTAGCCTGCTTGATCTCAAGGTTAATGTT
>JABUQX010033133.1:30000-32500 GCA_015478945.1 Trachelipus rathkii
CTTAATCTTGTTCCCCCATTCCCTGCCTTTCCGACTCCCTCCTAGTTGCCCCCGTCTCCATAATTGCACATATCCTCTTCTTCCTTTTATTTCTTACGCGTCATCAAGAGATTTCTGATCCACTTCAAACGGAAGCCAACACTGAAATGAATAGTAAAACTTGGTTAGGCTTGTTTCCTGTTAATGAGACGAATGGGAGAGATTGACAGAGGAAGAGACAAGAGAGACAATGAGAAACAATAAATGAGCAATACTTTTCAATATAATAGATTTTCTGTTTATTAATTGAAGTTGGTACACCTGTGTTGCTGGGTTGGTAAACTGTAATCTGCAGTTGGTACACCTTCTTTATTAAGTGGTAACCTGTTTTGTATCCATCAGGTTCACTCAGACTTATTACCTGCCTGTTCCGTAAAATCCAAACAATGCATTCTAAATTACCCAAAAGAGTTAAAAATAACAAACCAACGTATTTTCTTAAATATAATTCACAATCAATAAATTTCCATTCCTGTGTTTTTATTCTTATATAAATCCCTAGCTAATTTGTACAACCTACGCTATTTGATAATACAACCCTAGCTACCTAAACTAAATCTTTATTAAACAATAACTTATAAACTTTGTCATAATCAGTATTCCTTTGTCCTGGTCACGTGATTGTTCTACTCTGAGGTGCCACTGATCACTACTTTTTCAATCCCGAACTATATAATGTCTGCTGGGAGAAAAGAACAACATTAAAACTTAATGCCTCTAAATTGTTAGTTATCAAAATAGTTATTTAACCTGTCAACCTTTTTCAACACTGGTTAACCTTTTTCCTTATTTTTAAAAAAGTCACAAAACTTGACAATTAAATGTTTGACACATATCACTTATTCCACGAACTGTTATTCCTAAACCATAATTTAACTTTAACTGTTATTCCTGCAATGATGTTAACTTTGACATATAAGAACAACTAGGTACTTACGAGTTGGAAAACTACCTTAGAAACCTTATCTCATACCTGGGACGATAGTTACTTGAGCCTTATTTGTGCCGAGTTCAAACATCATTTCGGCCTTTTTACACAAAGCGAGAGGAGATACCTGTGTTATGGATTTCTGCTTACTCACCGACCCTTCCGACTGTTAAATTCCTGTTAATAACTCCTGTGTATTCTGTTTAAATAGTCTGAGGTCCAGAGGTTTGCCATCCTAACTCAAGTTCATCCCGAACTACGTGTGTTGCAAGGCTAGATTTGCCTATCTCAACCTGGGTTTGTCCCATGACTAAATTTGTCCCATATCAGTTCTCACACTAGGTCTGTCCCATATCCAGGTCTGTCCCAAAGCCGGGTCCCACACTAGGTCCCTATAAACAATAAGTTTATCATTATTAATTCTTATACCAATTTATTTAACATACTAAAAAAACAATAAATTATAATTTAACTTTTACCGTAACTCTACGGGCCTCTTCTTTTGTACCTGTTGTTATTCCTATGTCCTCAATCTGAGTTGTCCCATCCTTTCTGAGATCTATTGACGATCTGATTTTATCGTATCAAATTTTGAAGCTTTTTACCTTAGACCAATCTTTAGTTTGTTTCCCTTTTCCTAACAATATATATAATATATAATATATATATAATATATATATTATATATATATATACTATATATTATTTAATATATAATATATTATATATATATATATATATATAATTATATATTATATATATATTCAATATATCAAATCTTCTAAAAATCCTTGCGTCTGCATTTATGAATAACGTATATGAAATTTAGAAGCTATTTACCGCTTTTACATATGCGGAAGTTGCTCACCACGAACGAATACCTCGCTTTTGAGTACAATTTAAATTAATTTGCATCACAATAGTATAACTCGAAGTCGTTTTTTGAATTTTTAAAGGAACTATTTTTCCCTAAAGAATTTCTTCCTCATATTTTGGGATATATATATAATATATATATATATATATTATATATATATTATATATATATTATATATACTTATCTAATTATATATATACTATATAATATATATTACTATATATATAATTATATATATATATATACGTATATATATACTATATATATCTTATTATATATATATAATCTTATATATATAATATATATGATATATATATTATATATATTTAATATCATATATATATATATATATATATATATTATATATAGATATACGTATAATATATATATATATATAATATATATAATATATATATCTTTAGTATAAATATATATATATTAATATAATATATATATATATATATTATATATATATATATATTATATATCTATATATACTATATTATATATATATATATATATATATTATTATATTACTATATTATATATATAATATATATAAGTATTATATTATATATATATATAAATATATATATACTATACCCTCTGTCCCAAAGTTAAGTTTACTAAATTTCCATGAGTAATGAGTCTCCTCCG
>JABUQX010033134.1:2500-30357 GCA_015478945.1 Trachelipus rathkii
CTATATATCTTCTTTTTTTTTTTCTTTTTCTTACTCCCAGGAAGGATTTTTCATCCTGTCAGCCGCGCGAAGCGTCTTTCTCCAGACATCCCTCTGCTGCACTAATTTCCCTCTTCTCTTTAGCACTCTCATTTTTTTGGTAGCTGACATCTTTCCGGAGATCCTTCACCGACTCCGCCCATCTCTTCTTCGGTCTTCCCCTTGGTCTTCTGCCCTCTGGGGTCCATTCCCATTTTCTTTTCGGCATTCTGTCCTGCTCCATCCTCTCCAAATGTCCCCTCCATCTCAATCTCCCCACATCCATCTTCAGAGTCATCTTCTTCACCCTATATCTCTCTAATAACTTCATTCCTTATTCTGTCTCTCCTACTCTTCCCATCAATAGTTCTTAATACCCTCATCTCCGCCACTTGTATTCTACTCTCCTCTCTTCTCGTTTGTTGTCCATGTTCCGCTCCGCTACAGCAGCGTCGGAGTCAGTATACTGTTAAAATCAACTTTTTTTAACCTCTATTCCGATGTTTTTATCTTTCATCATGGGGTATAACGCTTTCATAACTAATCCATACTTTTCCATTCGTCGCTTTAATCTCTCTCCACTTTCTCCCTTCTGACTAAAACATCCTCCGAGATAATTGCAGGTATTTACCGCCTTCACTCCTCCTCTCTCACCATCAATCTCATCCCCTCCTCATTTCCTCCGGTTTTTGTTAATATCTCTGTCTTCTGTCTGTTCATCCTCATCCCTGCTTTCTCCAACTCCTCCGCAAACAACTCCACACCTCTCGAATAGTCTCCTCTCTCTCGCTCCAACATCCAGATGTCGCATATGCCCTTATGTCCCCTTCAAATTCTCCCAGTCTCTCTCTCACTTTCCTTTCACCACGTCTTAATATAATATAAACAGCAGTGGAGATAAACCTCCCCTGCTTCAACTCCTGTTTTCACCTCAATACCATCTATCGTTCTTCGCACGTCAGTTCTAACTTACAACTGCATTTCTCTACATACTTTCTATTGGCCCTTCTTTATCTACCCCTGCACTCACATAATTCCTCTCGCATAGCTCTCCAGAGCTTTTTCCTTGGCACCGATTCAAATGACTTTTGCAGGTCGATGAACGTTACTAAGAATCTCTTGCCATATTCCAGCCTCTTCTCCCGAGACCAATCTTAGTGTGAATAAGAGGTCCGTCGTTCCTCTTCCTCTTCTTTACCCGTACTGTTCTTCTCCGAGTCTCGCCTCTACCTCTCTTTCAGCCTCCTCTCCAATATTCTTTCGTATATTTTCGGCCAAGATGGTCCATCAGTGAAAATTGCCTCTATAATTATTACAGCTTCCTGCAATCTCCTTTACCTTTATATATCGGTATTATTATTGCTTTGCCCACCTTTCCGGGCACCTTTTCCTCTCTCCAACACTTTTTCATCAAACTGATGATTCTCCTTCTCAGCTCCTCCTCCCTCCAACACCAACTCCACAGCCACTCCATCCTCGTCGCCTGGGCTTTACCCTTGCTTCATCCTTTTTATAGCTCCTCATATTCTTCTAGCGTTATCTCTCCGCCTTCCTCCTCCTCTTCCTCTCCTCGTCTGATCTACAGCTTCTTCCTCTTGTTCTCTGTATTCTATATTTAGCAGATCTTCATAGTATTCGGTCCATCTATCATTTCTTTCTTCCGGTCTCACAAGAATCTCTCCGTTTCTATCTTTTATATTTCTAGTTACGGTTTTTGGTTTTCTATACGCCTTCGCAATCTTAAATAGCTTTTTCTTCCCTTCGCCCACATCTCTCGGTTATTTTCTCCTGCCAATTCTCTCCGCCTCCCACTTTTTTGCCTCCTCTTTATTCTCTCTGCTTCATTCCTTGCCTGTACATATTCCTCCTTTGCTGCGCTGTTTCTTTCTTTTCAGCTCACTTCCTCATTTCCCTGTTTTTAACTTTAAATTGCTTCCTTTCACTTCTCGTTCCACCATGGTGTATGTCTCTTCCTAGTACCCTCCTACCCATCTTTTACCAAGAGTTTTCTCTGCCACTTTCTTAATGACATCCTGCAAGTCTTCGTTTTCTTCTTCATTCCTTAGGGTTTCCTGCATTTCCCGTTCAAAATTTCGTCTCGTTTCTTGTTCTTCTAACTTACTCTGATCACTGCCCTCTTCTGCTCATTTACTCCTCTACCCCCTCTTATCTTCATGTCTGCCACCACCAGTCTATGATCCGCATCTAAGGACACTCCCGGGATCACCTTTACATTCTTTACCTCCTTTTTTCGGAGACTATCATGTAGTCTATCACCGGTTTTTTTGATCGAATTGTTGCGTTACCTTGATTCCATCTATACCTCGTAAGATGTGAGACTCTCTGTGCTTGAAAAACGTGTTCATTATTTTTTAGGTCGTTTCTCACCCAAAATTCAATCAACGCCTCTCCCTCTCATTTTCTTGTATCCTCTCCAATATGGTCCCAATATCTTCCATCTCTCTTCTTCCTTTCCCTACTCTATGCGTTGAAATCTCCATCAACAAGCAACCTCTCCCCCTCCTCTTCACCCGCACCTCTTCCTCCTCAATTTCCATAAATCAGTTTTTTCCTCTCTGAGTGCCCTGTTGTGGTGCATATATCTGGTATATTCTATATTTTATCCGGCCTATCTTCAATATACGCACATCATCAACCCCTCATTTATAATTTTTACTTTCTGTATACATGGTGACAGTCTTGTTCCCACTATAATTCCGACACCATGCTTTCTTATTCCTTCTCTCACCCCACTATACATCAGAACAAATCCTTCTCCAATTTCTTTACCCTCTTCACATCCCCTCACTCCATCTCCGCCATCCCCAACATATCTATCTTCCTCTCCCTCATGATATCTATTATCTCCTCTTTTTCTCCATAGGTACCCACATTTATCGTGGCACACCTAAATTCTTAAAAGTGTTTTCCTGATTCCAATTCCGTAAATCTCGCCGAAGTCGTCGTCTAAAGTTCTGTCCGGCTTCCGAGGCTCGCGCTTGAGTTCTGCAAGCAGTTTATTTCGGGAAGTGGCTTGCTAGGCCTATCCTTCCCTAGCCCTATCTCCTTTAGCCGAGGACACTATATATATATATATTATATATATATATATATATATAATATACTATATATATATTATATATATATAATATTATATATATATATATATATATTATATATATATATATATATATATTATATATATTATATCTATATTATAATATATATATATATATTACTATATATTATAATATTATATATATATAATAATTCCCCTTTCTTACTAAATTTTTAAAATATTTCTCTTCGACTGCCTTGAGCCTAAATAATAATAAATTTATTCAAACAACTGTTTTCTTAAAATAAAAGCTTCTTCGATAAAATCCTCCTATAACTATTTTCTTAAATCCGATTTATTATTTTAAAGCAAAAATAAGCTCTCAACATTCATTTGACTAGGAGGTAAAGCTGTATTGTGTAAGCCGCATCTTGCAAAATTTTAGGATAGCTAGGGATTGCCTCTTTAACTGTTAACTTTGATTTCCGGTCGATTCTTCATTATTTCATCTAATACCTTATGGAATTCTACCTTTGCATTTTTTTTTAAATAGTTTTTTTCAGATTGAAGGTTTTTAAAAGGTAGATTGCCTTTTTTCAATCGCTTTTCTGCATGATCCAGTTTGTTCCATTGTTTGTCAAATTTGACTTCTTCATCTTCATCTGACAAGATACCACAAGGGTGGATTCCTGAAACTGCTGAACTATCTGACTCTAACCCAGATTTCTGTTTCAATAGTGTTATTCATTTTAAGTCCTAGTTCACAAAGAGCAATCCTAGCTTCTAATATGGATCTTTAGTTTCTGAGAAGAATTCTGAACTGTGGAATCAATAAAGATGCCCTACAAAAATATTTTGTTTTCAGTTAACATTCTTTCCCTTCTTTACATGGAATTTTTTATGTCATTTGCTAGAAGCCCTTCTCTACAAAAAGTTTCTTGCAGTCAAGTCTTCTAATTGAATATTTTTTGTTGTAAAGTATGGGTGATTTAACGATTCTTTGAGGGTGTCAATTTGTTCCCACTGACTATTGGAGAGAGGAAGTTCAGGATTATCGGCATCCATCATACTAATATAGTATTTTAGTTGCAGAAGCCTTTCGAGCATAAGACATGTACTTTCCCATCTTGTCTCTTGATCTAACTAAGATTACCACTTTTCTAGCTTGACGCTTTAGAACTTCCATTAATTTTGGGGTATGTGGTGCTTTTGCTATTTGTCTCGCCTTGCTTATAAGATTTGCTGCATTAGTAATGCTGACACAATCGCACTGCTAACGTAAGGTATTGTTCTAAATGTTTGGGGGCTTGGGTGTCTCCTACCTATTAACAGAGTGAGCTTACAAGAGCTCCTACAGTTAACGACGACACCTTTGCCTTAGAACACCTCCGTCGGTGTGTTTAATTAATAACGCAATTAACTGTGTGAACTTGCTCATTAAACTCCTGACGAACCAGATGAACACATTTAGGGTAGGTGTTAAAAAGTGTAAAATCCTATGCAAAAAGACAAACAGTATCTATAGGATTAAAATGACCCACCCAGTTAATGTGACAGAACAGAATTATCTTTTTTTTTTATTTCAAGAGACCCTATTTAAAATGGTATTACAAATGCACAGTAGTAATGTATGCCAAATTTCAAACACGATCTCCCAAATCGGCAATTGTCAGCGAAAAAAGTGGCAACGTGCCAAAAAAAAGAAATGTCTGTTCGGTACGATGAGACGCATCTCCAAGAAAATGTCACGATCGGCAATAGTAGTTAAAGAAATAATTCTATTAACTAAATGTAATTGAATTTATTAAAAGTCAAAAGCAAAAAAAAATTCTGACGAAAAATGATGAAATTTAAATTTCGAAAAAGTTATGTGGTCTCAAATTTAAATATAAATATCGATGAAAATTTTCTAAGTTCAATACTATATATAATTTATTTCGTTTAGTTTTCAAACTTTCTTTCGTAATAAAATTATTAAAATATATATACGTTATCGAACAATATATGGTAAGAAAATTTTTTAATACATGATGTATACACAATCATGGGTCGGTTTAGATGAAGAAAACTCTCGCCGAACCTTGATGATGAATATATAAGTCCCAAAACCAATAATAAAAATAATAATAATAATAATAATAATAATAATAATAATAATAATAATAATAATAATAATAATAATAATAATAATAACTTAAAATAAGTTTGTTGGAAATATCAACACTAGTTATATAGGAATATATAGCTGTGATAATGACTTCCCATAAAATATTTTTAACCAGTCTTCGTTGTAGTCTCTGTTCTAACAGAATTATCAGAACAGAAGAGGTTCAACATAAGAAGGAATTCAGCAAATGTTTACAGAGGGAAAATAATTATTACTAGAAGATAATCACTTGACGATTATCTTGGGGGAAAGACTAACTACTATCAAATGCTACCATCACCACTATATCTAAAATTACCTTGTAATTCACTAACAAATTTAATTGACTTAGAGCATTAACGAAAAAAGGTTGAAAATTTCTCGACCACGTGAGTATGTATTACCTAACAGTTGAGCGATGCCACCCTTTTTTATCTGAAGGAGCAGAGCTATCGGTCTGAAACTTGGAATATGATCTATATTTTATATATATTATATATATATAATATATTATATATATATATATATATATATATATATATATTATATATTTTTACATTGGTCACACCAACTCACGGGCAGAGCCTATCAAGGAGGGGTGTTGCATACGCTGCAAAGTTCAACACTAAGCAAATTAAGCAGATGAGCAAGACGCAGGCTTTGGAGTGGGGGAGATTAAATTCAGCAGGAAACACAGAAGATGGAAGAGAACTCCACAGAACAGATGTGGCAGGAAGAAGGAAGCACCGAAGCGAAAAAGCCTGGAGTTCCTACATCAAACAATCGTGTGCAGACCAGCCCCCCTAGTGATACGAGGGCGTCGTAAAGTTGGAGGTACGCGAGTGATAGCTCCCTCGAGCTAACCTGCCCGCTGCGGTACCTATAGGAAAGAGATAAGGCACCAACATCGGCCGCAAAAGATAGAGGGTCAAGTGAACTTGAAAGAACAACAGAACAAGTTTATAAGCCTTTTGGCTTGACTCGACCCTATCCAAATACCGGGTGAAACCAGAGCCCCCCAGATAGTGAGAGCAGTACTCCATACAAGGGCGGATGAGGCCTTGTAAAGCGGGAGCAACTGGGAAGAGGAAAAAAGTCTCGCGTCTAAACAGAACTTCCCAGTTCTTCTTTGACGGCCAAACAGCCTAGACAAAACGTTGATGACTGATGAAGGATATTCACAGACAATTTATTAATTGTTTACTGAATTAAAACACCCGCAAGACACAAGGCATGTTATATACTTGATCAACAAATGGAGAGCAGGGAACACGATCGAAAAAGAGAATAGGAAGAAAGTTTAGAAGGCTGTTCTATGAGAAGGGAGAATATAATAGCGTAACGCGAATATGACGTACATTTAAAGAATTTGAATTTCACACAAGGTATACATAGATACACAGCACACCCACACCACGATCGGAAAATTCTATCAAGATCAGCGAGAAATAAGAATCGAAAAAGATTAGAGACCGAGAATAGCAAGTTCTAAGAAGACATAATAAACCAGAAGGATGGCAGAATATATGAAATGGAGATCTGAATAGAATCGAAAGAGCCCATCCTAATAGCTGGCATATATGAGTGAATAGAGTTAAAGATCGTAGACGTGGGGTGAGCACGAACTTCATTAGAATCAAAAGGCACGGAATTAAAGTAAGGAGATGACAGAACCTGAGAACACCAACTAATCATGAAATTACAGAGAATTAAAGAAACAACATTCGCCCCATCCAACAACAACGACTTATTCGAGCCCAGATCTTCATCGAAGAAACTAGACAATACACCCCTCAACACGTACCACGACAACAGAGAACAGGAAAGGAACTACACAAAGGAAGGGAGCCATATGGAAGAGCAGCTGACGCGTGCACTATAACACAAAACCACAGATACCAAACAGCATATAACTGAATAATGTCAAGCGACCACAACGCAAGTACCTACCCCGTAGTATCCTAAGAGCGGAAAAAATAGAATCAGTAAGATCGGAAAACAGCTACAACAAAATCGCCAAGGTAATGAACACCTCCGAGCGCCGAAAGCCGTCTGGCGATGCGGAAAGAGTGAAATGACGATTGCAGATGAATCTAAGAAATGAGAGATACATAAGAGAACAAGTTCCTCAAGATTCATAAGATAAGAAATACAAGTAAGCCAGCTCTAGCCGGTACGTTGGCAGAAGGATCCAGACGAAGCTAATCCTTTTTCTCGAGACAAACTCAAGGCTTGGACTCGCTGCTGACCATTCAACAAAAAACAAACAAGAAACTGAGAGGAATAGATGTTTATATGAGACACTAGAGAACTAATAGTTGTACACCGAAAAGTGTGACGCACCGGGATAGCCACGGAAGCAACTCACAATCAAAAAAAACTTCACAGGAGAGAGAGGAATGCATAATTCCCAACCGCGGGCCACCCGCCTTCCTAACCGTTCGTAGCAAACTATGCTCAGGACAGCTCAATCCAAGATACATGTAAATCAAAGCGACCAACAGAAGATAGGACACCTGAGAGGAGAAAGGAGGACTGGCATGCAAGTGCAACAGAATGGTCCAGGAGTTGAGTTTAGAGAAGAAAAACTCAAGGAGAGCGACAAAGAAGACTTTGGACCGAAACTTTATACAAGTTGAGAGCAAATTAGCAAACAAGAACAATAAAGATCGAAATAAAAAACAGAGGAGGAAAGACAGATTTACAGAAGATTGTATCCAGAGATAGTAATATTTAGGACAAGACGGACAAGAAAGATATTGTTCAGTAGGACCAAACAAGTAACCAATGTGCAAGGTTTAACAACACGCGCCCTTCACTACGTCTGTAAATGAAAGCACCCGCTTATGCTCGTACGACAAACGACGTATCTGCAACGAATATAATCATAAGCTGAAATGAAAAATTAAGCCAGAGTAGATAGGAGAACGAAGAATTTTCACTCCGAAACGCACACCTGTCTCTAAGCTGATGCGCCAGAGCACAACAACGCACGATCGACCATGAGATTATTGAGGAGAGAAAGAATTTAGTCGTAAGAAGGAATGAACATGCTCAATCCCATCAAACGATTACAGCTCCCACACATTATCGGCAGAAGTCGAAGCGCCACAGAGACAAAGCAGTTCATATACACACACATTATAAGTTACGCGGTAATGAACAAACGCCAAGGCCCCCAACTCTGACGATCAAACGCAAGCTGCCAGAAAAAAAACGGAGATAGGAGCAGAGATGGAGCTACTACTAGGAACGGAAGTAATTACAAAATTAAGAGAAATAATCAACAAAAAAAAACAAAAAACGCACACAACACACACAACAAGATTGTAATAGGTACACCACACTTAATACAATTAGGACGAAACAGGTGTAGTAAACAATTTATAATAGAGAAGCACAGACTAAGATGAGTAGAACATAAGTCAGTGTGTTACAAGAATTGTTGGAGAACGATGCCGGAATGTGTGTCGGGTTCTCTTAATATAGTTGCTCCAGTATCGTTGCGAATGGCTAAATGATTTTCGGCTCCTCCCACCTAAATCAAGTGATGAAGCGCACCAACACAGTTCCAAGCTGTTTGTGTAACACCACTTGAAATCACTAATAGAGGACCTCAGTATTTGGATAGAAGATATACAGTCTCGTGAGAAGTAGTTAAGATATATTTCAAAAAAGGCTGAAAATCTGTTCTGTTAGGAGACAGTAGCCAGAAGCACAAGATTATTGTAGTAGAAGGAAGAAAGATTTTACAGCCACAAGAACATCGAAGTTAGGAGATTCGAGATTCTCGAGACGTGTTACTAGAGTGTTTATGTAACATAGGCCACATACTCCACCCTTTAGACGGGAATAAATTTATGAAATAAGCTTATAGTCAAGATATATATAAACGACGTTAGAAGATGAATTATTAGCTATCTGTGTCTCAGACAAGAGCAAAAGGTTAGGGTTAGAATAGAGAGGTGGTAATTACCACGGCATGATGCAGAGTTAGAGAGTAACCCGCGGATGTTGATAAAGTCGATAGAAAAAACCCGCGTCTGTGCAAATCTGCCATGTGACACACGCACACACAACCAAACACAAAAATAAGACAAAACAGACAGACTAAAATCTTATTTGTGAAACTCAAATTAAAATAGTTTTACTCTACTATGGTCAGAATTTATTAGATACTACCTTTAGCACTTACAATAAGTAACAAAAATTGAAAAAAAAAATCTAAAAAGTTTAAAACAAACGCATTCACACACCTTAAAAAAAATTTACGAATAAAAAAAAAAAAATAAAATAAAATAAATAACAATCATTCAATATAAAAACCTTATAATTAAAAAATCCAATCCTGTCCTTACCGTGGGTAAGAGCACAAAAAAACCCCTTCTTAAACAAACAATAAAAACAAAATAGAAACACAAATTTAAAAGACCGAAGAAAAAAAAAACAACACATATAACCTAATACTATCAAACTAAGGCCTTAGCCAAACAACAATTTAAAAACTATTATATTTTTTGCCACTTAAATAATGTGTTTCAACCCCATTAAAATGCCTTAACTTATCTTAATTAATAATTCATTAACAAAATATTAAAACCATATACTAGCTTCAAAACAATTAAACGGGAAGAGAACTTCTCAATATACACCAAAACAACATTAATCGGTGCAAAAATAAACAGAAACACTAAATGAACCACTTATCACCAGTTGGAGCTCCGGTAAAGAGCAAATCGTCCACATCAAGTCTAAAACACACAATATAATTATAATATAATATATATATATTATATATATTTATATATATATATATATATATATATATATTATATATAATATATATATATATACTATATATATCTACACTAACATCAAATATAATAATACCTCAATAATCATACCTAACCTCAACTACAATCAAAACAACATCCTCACGCACTTCATATACCATAACAGGGTCAATAAAAAATTATATAAAAGTCCTATTTTAATTCTGGACTTCTATGGGAATAAAGTTAGCGAAACAAAGTAATGATCCAAAACATGACTTTCTGTCCACAAATAGAAAACACGTTTTTACGAAAAACGATCAATCGAATTTTTAATAAATATTTTCATATCGACTCTTCAATTGTATCTATAGAAATAAATTATACTTTTATTACTTATAACCATTATATATTTCAATTTACTTTCAACTTTCAAATTTTTTTTTTTTAACTTTTAAATTACTTTCCAACTTTCAAATGTTGTTTTTAATATATCTTCGCATGAGATTTTAATCTATAGACAATTTAAATACTATTCTTTTTTAAATTATATAAATTTATATATTAATACTAATCAACTTGACGAATATTTTACTATCGATCATTATTCCCATAAGATACATACAAAAACTGGACAAAAATATAATAATCAAAGGAAAAAAATTTAAAAAATTTAGAACAAAAATATAAGGTCTCGGACTTTGAATTGAAAGCTCGAAATGTTCACATTTGTAGTAGGAACAAATTTTATAAATATCAGTAAAGGGCTGCTTTCAGATACAATACAAGATCCTCTTGAAGATCCTCATAGGAGATTACGATAGAGAGACTTGTAAGTCCAGTTAAGATATCAACTCCTTCTTGTACAAGAGAATAAACTTTTCACCAACACTCCCACTCCAACAGAAAGTTAATCATAATACACAAGACACAAAACTAAGGCCTTTTTAATAAAATTATCTGATACAAGCAGAAAAGCAAGAGGTGTAGATAACACACTCACTCACTCAAAAACGCGATACTGATCATACAGACGAGCCCAATAAATCATATATAAAAAAAATATACAAAAAACAATATACATAACATCCAATATATACTCAAAAATCACCCCTCTATATATATTATAGAATAAATAAAACAACTCACAAAATAATATATAAGGTATATATATATATATATATATATATATATATAGGAACCAATACCTAATACTAATAATAAATAATTATATACTATATATATATATATAACGAAAACTATAACCATATATATATATATATATATTATATATATATAACCTTGTCGGTGGAAAATTGAATTGCTGCCCTTCCAATGCCAATAAAAAAAAGTTGCACTGGAATCCTCCTTTAGGGTGGCAGCACTGGCGGGGAGTGGTGTCCTAAGAGGGAAGAGGTGAGATTACTGACGGTCCGCACCTCATGCAAATAATTTACTTTATATGCTTTATAAATTTTATTCCTCGTAGATGAAGTCTATTGTTGGGACCTCGGAACTCAAGTTAATGGGAAGGAAGTCCATAACAAAGGAGTAGCTATAAGGAATGAGCCCTTGATCGCCGCTTCAACCTTTTTAATGTAAACTCAGAGTTGCAAAAGCATTTTTCAACACACATGAGTCAATACTTATTAACGAAAAAAATCAATTTAATATAAAGTTGATATTCTATGAATACACCAAAAATAAATACTAAAAATTTTAGTAAGCCTATAAAACTATGTAATATACACAAAAATTACACCCAAAGAAACCAATTAAGGATGCACCAGATAGTATCAGGTATCAAGGTATCGGCAGTAAATCGGAACCTTCTATGAAGGGTTTTCGGTAAATCGCGTCATCGCATTGGTTAATATGCCGATACTTGGCCATATTTCTCACTTTTTGGACAGTGAAGAATTAAAAAAATGCAAGAAACCCTAACCGCGCATTCATAACACTAAGTAACACAAAAATTGTTTTATTTATTTATTTTTATATATAAAGAATCATCATATTCTTTGGCACGCTGAAAACAAAGAATATGCAACCTTCATAATTTTACTTATCATCATCCAACCGATACTCAGAGTTTTCGCAAACTAATATTAAACGTTTTTAGGATTTTAAGGTATTGTTAATGAAGCTTACAACTGTAAGTCACTTATTAAAACAATTATCTTTTATTTAAGATTTACAATTTACGAGTAAACTTAAAAAAAGCTTTTTAATTGATAAGATGCATACTAATATCCTCAAAATACGTCAATGCTTTAATATGCCAAATACATGCTTACTTTGCATTTAAAAGTGCTTTGTTCATTCTTGTGCAATCGATTTGGCTTCTCATCAAAAAACCACATATACATACACCCCATCATGGCACTATCGCAACGTCCCTGGTATTGCCTTTAAATTGTCTGAAATATCCTGTGAAATCTTTTCAGCCATGTTCTTCACTTACATCCCTAAATTCTCTCTAAAAAAGTCCAAATGCGAGTGCAAATAACGCACCTTTAATGACAAACCGGCATCCTATTTTTTTATAACAGTCAATAGCATTTTTATCAGCTGTTTTGTATTTTGGATCTTTTACAATTTCCTAAAATCCCTGAACCACAGTAACGCTGGAATGCACACCATACGAGCATCAATTTTCAACTATGACTCATCTTTTCTTCAATTCCACGGATTCTAAGCATGTTTCAGTGAGCTCATCATCTCTAGAAAAGAAAAGAAAAGAGAAATATATATATATATATATATATATATAATATATATATTATATATATATATATATATATAATATATAATATATATATAATAATCACCACATATATATATATACTAATAAGTACTTATATACCTCTCAATATATTAAAACAAGTAGCTGCTACATATAATTTGAGGAAACATAACGTTCTTCATTTTATATGCCATGGACTGGTCATAAAACAAGTTTACTACTGAAGGCTGTGGGGAGGTATAGGGTAGTTTTCATTATGAGGAACTGGAGTTCTGGATGAGGCGAATAATATGGGTATGGAAAGATTGCATTCTTTACCTTTTATCCATATTTGTAATATTCACCAACGCAGAAGTGGCAGTCATCATAAGTGATATCTAGCTTGGACTCATACGCCATAAGCTGTTCTGTGGACTAGCCAAAGGCATTGCTTATTCCTTTTCATTCCCATCTTAGCCGTCCTTCTTGGGTTTGTTTTACAATTCTTCACATATAATGAAGCTGCCAGTGCTTACTCCTAATCCACCGTAGCTCAAGAGCCACTACCCACACGTACGAAGCCTGGATACGCATATCACCACATACTTGGTTCCCTTCACAATTTTGGTGGAAATGTGCTTAGAAATAGCATAATATCCACACACATAAAATGAAACTGTCAATGTTATTTAATAAAATGGAATTTTACTACTTTGTTATTAGAGTAAGAGACTTAATATAATTTCAGCATTAAAGATAATATAATAAAAAGTATTGGTCATCAGTCACTTTCAATTATATCATTTGCACCAGACATGAAATCTAAAAAAATAGTTTTATAAATCATAATAAACTATAATATATACACTATACACCTATAACAAAAAATAATACACTAGATCTATATACATACTACTAATATATATTATATATATATAATACTATACATCAATCATATATATATAAATATTATACTTTATATATATATATATACAAGTTTCTTAAGCATGCAATCCACCAGATAAACACTAATGGCAACTGACTTTTACTCAGCGCGTTGCCGGTAAACGACCCACCAGAAATTGAGGAAAGATGCCATCGTAACACAAAACCCAAGAATATTAGAGAAAACCTAAAAACATAATTGGAAAAAGTGAAAAAAAAACTATAAAAAAAAACTAAAAAAAAAATCAAGAAGGAAACAAAAATATTTTTTTGGTTACATTGTGTTGTGTAATAACTTAGTTTCGATATATAAAAGGTTCTTATAAGGAAGAATTTCCTTAAGCTAGCTGAAACCCCACAAGAATGGCATCTTCCGACGGCGAACCAACTTCTAGAATTCATATTAAATGTCATAAGAGGAGCTTGCTTCGTGATCAAAAAGATTCACAGAAGTGGATAGCGCCTTATCAGCAACCCCTGGCAACAGCAACAGCACTGATAGTGACGTGACTTTTCAGCAATTAGAAGTACTGAAGATGAAGATGATTTTGGAAAATGTTAGACTATTTTTATGTTCATGGCCGAATTGCATTGACATCTCATTCACCTTCAAACAAATCTTTTGAAGGAACCTTCTTGAAAATCTGAAGAAATATCAGCCAGAGATCAAATCATAATTCAAATTTGCAATCTGTGAAAAGGAGATGAAGCTCTACGAAACAAAACATGGAAGATCTGCTACAGAAGAGAATCTTTCATGTGGTGGCATGAAAATGGGCCAGGTTTCGTTTGAATTATTCAGTGCTTGCAAGCAAATATTATCAGCCCCTCCTCATCAGTCGAGAGCGAGCGTAATTTTGTGTAGGTGGGAATGTAAAACACCCCAAAAAGGAACAGGCTCTCGCCAGATACTATGAAAAGCTTAATGTTTTTTTGCATCACAATTTGAGTATTGAATGATATCTAATCTTTATCTTAAAGGAGGAGTATATTATTATTATCGTAACTTGTTTGAATAATAGCGTTTTTTTTCTTTTCAGCTGATTAACTGAGGTCTCTTCTTTCATTATTTTTATTCCTTATATTGTAGCTAGTTAAAGAATCTTCTTGTAAATTGAAATAATTTACAAACATAAAGTTAGTAGCTACTTTGTTAAATACTTTACTGAAAATGGAAATGATTATTTTTTGAAAAAACACAAAACGTAAAAAAGTTATTAATATTATTATTTTCTTTTATTATTCTTTAAGATTCAACTATTTTTAATTTATAAAATAAATATACTTGGGCACAACAAATATGAAATAAATGACTAAGTAAGCAATCCTGAGTTGCCTAGCAGCACACAAATGTTCTATCTTATTACTGTGTATTTATTATATTAATTAAAGTATCGGTATCGGTATCGGCACTTAAAAAAATAGAGTATCGGTATCGGCCTCTTTTCTGGTATCGGTACATCCCTAATATAAATATTACATTATACAAACCTACGTGGTTTATTCACAAAATTAATTAATAATGGCGGTGTCCTGGTGTCAATCACGTTTACAAACTTGATGCTCTTCCGGGTCAACAGAATTAATTCATAAATTTTCCTAGTAATTAGGAATAAATATTAATTTAAAATATTAATATAAACACACTGACCGAAAGCATTTTCAGATCAATTAATTTAAGTTTTTATCTTTGGACGGAAATAAAAAATATAAAATATCGAGATTTACGAAATTGTAAAACAAGAGGTTAAACTATGACCTGTAGTTGACCTTTTCTTTCGAAGAGGTCAAAGAAACTTATCCAAGTTATATCCAAGAGGTAACACTTGGGTAAATTTTATTCGTGGTTAAGAGGTAACACTCTTGGCATAACATCCAAAAGGGTAATGGTTCAAACCCACTCTGGGACTTTTGAAAAATACAAATACAAGCTCGATTTAAGGGCCAGTTTACTGTATCTATTTAGCTCTCGATAAAATTTTCACCAAGTGTTACCTCATAGACCGAGTGTGGGCTGGCAGGTCCTGTCTGGAAGGTTAGATTGTCAACGACATGCCCTTCACTTCTCTTGGGAAGCAAAGCTTTCGGAGGAACCTGGCAGGTTTCCTTTTAGCTCATCGTGGTTAAGGGGTAACACTCTTGACATTACATCCAAAAGGGTAAGGGTTCAAACCCAATCTGGAACTTTTGAATAATACAAATAAAAGCACGATTTAAGTGCCAATTTACTGTATTAACACTATAATACTATATATATATAACTATATACATATATATATATAATATATATAATATATATATATATTATATTTATATATATATATATATAATTATATATTAGTGATGTATCGGATGTCAATTCCGCGGATGTGAGATTTCTAACATCCGCGGATGTCAGATTTTTTACATCTGCGATCCGGATGCGGATGTTAATGTCACATATGCGGATCAGATGCGGATTGTTAATGTCACATCTCGATCGGATGCGGATCGGTTAATAGTCACAGTCATCGCGCGTCGACAATGTGGATACGCGGAATGTCAGCACAACATCTACAATATATATACTATATATATATAATTAATATAATATTATATATATATATATATATATATAATATATATATATATATTTATATATATATTATATATATATAATATATATATAAATATTATATCATATATATATATAAATAATTTACGTGAGTTTTGGCCTTTTCAAGTTGAAAAGTTTCCCAGGAATGCGGGATAAGGACCCAACCTCGCATTTGCATCCACCAAATCCACTTTATCCCCAACCTCCACACATCAGACTGTGAAGCTTACAAAAAATTTGCCACCTTTAATTTTGAATCATAAATTTCTAACACTCAAAAAATTATATAAATGAGAGCACCAAAGCAAATTATGCTTCAAAAAATAAAGGTTTTTCTAGCCTTCTCGCACAAGAAGTTTCGCATACGCTTCTACATCGTAATGAAGACAGCTGAGCTAAATAATTGCTCACTTGCAACACTGCAACAACATAATAATTTGAATTATTAATATCAAAAATTTTAAAAACAAAAATCAGCTTTTCATATACAAATAATTTAGAAGATAAAATTAAAAAAAAAACTTATTTTTTTAAGTATATGAAAAAAAGATTATATTTATATCTATCTATCTATTATATAATATAATATAATATATAACATAATATATATGATACCATCAATATAAAATTATATATATATATAATATATAATAACTATATATACCTATATATAATACACAATATATATATTATATATACTATATTATATATATATATACTACATAATATTATTATAATAATATATATTATCATAAATATATCTAATATAATAACTACTATAAAATATATAACATAATATTACACTTTACTATACTTTTGACAACCTGCACTCAATTCGCGCACGGCACACAAAATGATTCCAGAGAGCCGGCCAAACGTCTTTTGCGGTGTCCACAGAGATACGAAAGGGAAGATTACAAGAAGAAGATAAGGCAAACGGTGGGGTCGAGAGCGGAGCCACCCAGAAGGGAGGTCTGCTTCAATTGTGTCCATGGGAGATGTTGACACTCTGGTGCAGGTGGGGGAGGTAACATTGTCGTAGTTTAATCTAATCATTTAACTATATGCATAAAAGTCTTTTGGGTGATACGACTCTGATCTGCTCAGGGCGAGGTCAATTTTGGCTCTCTGGACAGTGTTTCTTCATTAGGGGAAAATTTATGGGGAGGGGGAAGGTTTAGTAGTTGTAATTGGGGAAAGCGCGTTTTGTAGGTACGTGTTAGTTGTGTATGGATATGTGTAAGCCATGACCTATTGGGTGGGGGAGGGGGAATAATGTTGTAGAATGTCATTATAGAATTTAACTGGTGAGGAGGGAGGGGATTTTAGTTTGGGGGGGGGGGGTTTGGAGAATATTTGGTACATGGGTGGGTTTTGGATTAGAGTTTTCTGGTAGTATTGAGTCCCCACCATCTCCATCGTGGGTGAGATAGGAAGAGATGTAAGTTCTCGTCATAGTAAATGTTGGGATGGGGGTAGTTTTAGTTAAAGTGCAACTCCAGTGATCAATTCTGAGGCGGTGTTTTTTGTGGTGATTTGTATTTTTTTGAAGTTAGATTTGAAGTGCAAGGAAACAATAGCGGGGGAATGCATGTCTTTATGTGTCTCAGGAAGTTGTTTATAAGTGGTAGATAGAGGGTGTTTAAGATCAACTGAAGTTGTGTTGGGAAAAGGGTTCGGAGGGTTATTCTAGTTTCCGTCGTTAGGCTTGATGACGTGAATTATGGTCGATGTGGGGGGGAAACGTCATGTGGGAAAAATAATAATTTTAGGGGGTTTGAGCCGACGGAGGGCATGTTGTTCAGGAAAACTATTGGTAGAGTGAGAATTGGTGGCGGTCAGTGGTTGGAGGTATGCGATGATTTGAGAGGGAGGCGGTCATTCTGTTTTAGAGTAACAATTGTTTCTAAATATACTATTATATATACTATATATAATAATATATATATTATATATATCTGTATGGAGAGTAACATGTTTCTATTATATATATATATATAATATATATATATATATCATTATATAAGGGAGACCAGTTTATGGAGGACTAATATTTTCTCCAGCGTTTTCTTGTAAGATTTTTTGTTCTTTTCCGGAGCTGTTATGTCATTTTGATTGGGTGTTGCTAAAAATATATTTGAAAAATCTACGGTTTTTATGAGTTCGTTGACTTTCACTCGCATCAATTTTACAAGTCCTCATCCATATTTCTATGATTGTAAATTGGTCTCCAAGATGTATATTTAAGAAGATTGTAACATTTGTAAATTTATCCTATCTACAATAAGAATTTATCATACTGACAAATTGAAAAGGACTTCCAGAAGATTACCTCAAACGTCAAACATTGATAGTAACCTAAATATATTGTGTAACCTAAATATATTGTGATACTGTATAAACAAAGTTTTTAATAAATAAATAAAGTTTTAACGGGGGTATATAGTGTAAATTGAGGGAGTGTAGGTATGATTACTTTTTATATTTTATATTTTTATATTTTATTTTTTTATATTCTTATTTATTTTTATATATATTTGTGAAAAAGTAAAAATTTTTAAAGAATTTTAAAGATTAAATACAGTTTTTTTTCCTTTTTTTAATAGATAAATAAAATTTTTTAACGGTGTTTTTGTATATTTGTAAAGAGGGAAAGAAAAGGGAGGGAGTGGGAGGGAAGAGGAGGGGGAGGGGGTAGGATACATATAAATTGATTAGTGTAAGGTTATAACCTTTTCATATTTTACTGTAATATTGTCATTTTAATTTTTTTTTTATTGGTAAGTGATTTTAAAGGAGTTTTTTAAGTAATTAACCTTTATTGTTCTTATAATTGTTATTAACGTATTTTGTGGTTGTTATTGTGGGTTTGGTGAGCGGGGTGGTAGCCCTAGGTGTTGGGAATCACCAAGGGTGGGGGTTCCCATAAAGCGTACAGCTTGAGTTATTTATTGAAATAGGGAAAGGATGGGGAGGAGAGTGGTAATCAGGGTGGGGTGTATGAATGTGAGAGGGGTAAACGAGGGATTTGAAGAGGGAGGAAGTAGGGTTGATGTTTGGAGGAGAAAAGGTTGGATGTGCTAGGGTTGACAAACAGAAACAAAGCTGAAAGGAAAGAGGGAGATGAAATTTTGGAGAATACAGGGTATGATTCAGGGGTGAAGAGAGGTGAGGTGCGAGGGAAGGGGTGGGATAGTTATGAGGAAGAGATGTTGGGACAAGGTGGGAGATGTGTAACCAGATGAGTTCTAGGATAATGTGGGTAAAAGTGAAAGATTTGGGGGGAAATGTGGGTTTTTATACGTGTGCGTACGCACCAGTGAATGGAGCGAGGGAGGAGGAGAGAGAAAGATTTTGGGGGGAGCTGAATGAGTGTTGGGAAAGTTTTGGGGTAAATGAAAAAATTTGTCTATTGGGAGATTTGAATGCAGGAGTGGGAAGGGAGGGGGTGGGAAGAATAATAGGACCTTTTGGGTAGGGGAGAGGAATGCTAATGGAGAAAGTCTGATAGGTTGTGTGTCGAAAGAAAATGTAGATGGGAGAATACGTTGGTTTAAAAAAGTGAGAAATCATAAGTATACATGCGAAATAGTGAGCAACGGGGGGGAAGGCGTTACATTAGATTAATGTGGTGCGGGCGTGTAAATGGGAACGAATAAGAGGATGATATAACTTAGATGTAAATGTCTTTAGAGGGCCGGAGAGGAGGACGATAGATACGTACTATTTGGGTGTTTAGCCAGGATAGAGGTGGGAAGGAGTAGGTGCCATTGGATTGGAGAGAGGGGAGAAAAGAGGAGAGTGAAGTGATAAAGGTGGAAAAATAGGAGGAGACAGTGTGTGTGGGAGGGAGTATAGGAGAGGTATGGAGGACAGGTGGAGAAACGTGAGAGGGACGGGGATTGGGGAGGTGGAGGGGCGATGTGGAGAGATTTCGAGAGGCAGTATGTGAGAGCTCGAAGGGTATGCGTGATATAAAAGGGTGTGCAAGTAAGAAGGAAAGGAGTGAATGGTGGAGTGAGGAGGTGAAATGAGGTGGTGAAAAGGAAAAAGGAGGCTTATGTGAAATGGTTGGGAAGTGGAGAGATAGATAGGCTGGGAGGAAAATAGAAGGGTTAGAGTGGAAGCAAAGAGGGCGGTGGGGAGGGCGAAGAGAAGACAAAAGAGGAATGGTGTTGAAAAGTGACGGAAAATTTTGAATGGGGAAGTGATGTTTTGGAAAGAAGTTAATAAAAAAAGGAAAAGAAGGAGGGGTTCGGGGAAGAGGATTAAGGGAGGAGATGGGGAGTGGATAGGAGGAGAGGATGGGTGAGGAAAGAGGTGGGGGGAGCTGGGAGTATTTTAGTGGACTACTGAATGAAGGGGGTGGGGTAGGGGAGGAAGAAATGCAAGACGGTGAGGTGGAAATGAAGTGGGAGGGAGGGGGAGGATGAAATACAACTGGAGGAAATTATTAGGGCTGTGAATAAAAGAAAAAAAAGGGGAGTCCGCAGGTCTGGATGGTGGTGAGAATGGAAATGTTGCAGAAGGGAGGTAGAGGGGTGGAGGAAATGGCTGTATAGATTATATAAAATATGTTGGAGGAGTGGTGAGGTACCACAGGATTGGAAGGATGGTTGTTTGGTTCCTCTGTAAAAGGAAGGGAAAAGGGGATAGGATGGAATGTGGGAAATTATAGAGGTATATGTCTTTAAGTGGTGGTAGCGAGCACAAGATGTACGGAAGAATACGATTGAGAGAGTAACGAGTTTAAAGGAGGGGAGAATAGGAGGAAGCAAGAACAGGAGGGTTTAGGGAGGGAAGAGGGTGTGTGGATCAAGTGTTTACATTAAAGAATGCTTGTGGAGAAAAGTATAGGGAGGAAAGGAAAGTGTATGGGTGTTTTTTTAGATTTAGAGAAAGCATATGATAGCATGTGATAGGGCGTAGAAATTTGGAGGGTGTTGAGGAAATGGGGTGGGGGTAATTAGGGAAAGTATTAGGGGCTTTTATAGGAATAGTAGAATGTGTGTGAGAAGTGTTACGGGGGGAGAGACTGAGATGTTTGGGATGGTGTGGTGGATTGAGGCAGGGGTGTGGTAATGTCGCCGATGCGCTATTCAATTTGTTTTTATGGATGAGTGTTTGTGCCAGAGGCAATGGATGAGGGGGGTGGGGGTGGAATTGGAATGAAATGGGAATGAATAGAAAGGGAAGTGGAACATGATACTTCGTTTGCGGATGATAACTGCACTAGTGGCGAAGAGCGCGGAAAGGGCTGAGGTATTTGGTGAGAGGAGTTTGAGAGAATTGTGGTCAAAAGGGGCCTTAAAATTAAATCCAGGTAAGATTTTAAAGTGTTAAGTGTTTGAAGGAGGAGGAGAGTGAGGAGGGGGAGGGGTTAGAGGTTAGAGTAGGGGGTGTAGTAATGGAAGAAGAAGTAAAGATTTTTTAGATATTTAGGGATGAGTTGGTAAGGGGGTAGCGGATGAAGCGAAGGAGATAGAGCACTAGAATACGGTGAAGGATGCGAGTTTGAGTGGTCTGAGAGAATAGGAAAGGGGGGGATCTATCACAGAAAGTTAAGATAGGTATGTTTGAGAAAATCTGTGTACCAGCGGTGTTGTCTCGGGTGTGAAACGTGGGGGTTGAATGCCAAGTCCAGGAAGAAGTTGGAGTATTTGAGATAAAGGGGTTGAGAGCGGTTTGTGGGGTCAGTAGAAGGGAGAGGATCAGGAATAGGGTGGTGAGGGAGAGTTGTGATTGGAGGAATGGTCTGGTGGGAAGAGCGAGAAGGAATGTTAAGATGGTATGGGGCGATTTATGTGATAGAATGTGGAGCTTGGAAGCTAGGAGGATGGCGAGAGGAAGTTTTTGGGAGGTCGGAAGGTTATGCTTTCGACTGCGGAGAGGCGCACCATGTCTGAGTGACGGACAGAAGAGGGTGGGTGGATTGGGACTAAAGGTAGATGCTGAGGAGAGGAGGGATGGGGGAGAAGAGGGTCAGGGTTGTCTGGCGAGGATAGAGTGGCGGTGGAGGAGGTGGGTGAAGGCGAGATGAGGGGGGGTGTGGTGAATGAGGGAGGCTGTACGCACCACTACACCGCTCAAGCGGGACAAAAGTGAATGTATAATAATAATATAATAATAATAATAATATATATATATATATATATATATATATATATTATATTATATATATAATATAATATATATATATATATATATATATATATATATATATATATATCCTCATCACACCAGTGCGGATGCGGATGTCGTTGAAGTATGGAATGCGGATGCGGGATGTTTTCCCACGAGATTTGGTTGCGAAGCGGATGTCATCAGATTGCGGATGTCCACATACGATGTCATTCTTTACACAGATATCTATACTATACTCAACATTCATTTGCTACAAGAATTTCCTATATATATATATTAATATTATAATATACTATATTATATATATAATTATATATATATAATATATATTATTAACATTATATATATATATATATTGAATTTTACATATTTTTCCATAAAATTTGGTACACCCCATGCTCTTGGATGTAAATAAGAAGAAAATGCAACGAGAATTTATCAAAAGCGAAAGGGTGGAGGGGCGAGGGGGGCTCCAGCCCCTAATCCCATTTTTTAGCGGTTGTTGTTAACCCAGGGGTTTTGTAGTCGAAACTTTAATTACTTATACTCAAATGGGCAAGATAGTGTGGTTATCAAAGAGGTAACCCATTTTAAAATAGTACTTTACTCCTACGAGCCAAGCACTAGTTGGCTTCAAATTTTGAGCCAAAATCGATTGCCTTTTTCAAAGTTGATTATTTCAGTTAATAATTAATATTTTTTAATGAAATTTGATGTAGTAGTACAACTCAGTGTACCCTACAAATATATGAAGTTAAATTTTAAATAAAGTAAGAGACAACAATTTTTCAAATAACTCCAAAAAGAAAAACCTTGGAGAAAAATCCTTTCGATGGTACATTGGTAAGTAGTCATATCTAGCTCTGGAGCCAGTACCAAATTGAAAGGATGTTTATTAAGTGGATTATAGCAATTTTTGCAGTGCTATTTTTTGCATTTCAAATACATATAAAAAAGGTGAGAGGGCTTTTTCTCTCAAATTTGTAGAGGTGACGTCATCACCGCAGTGATAGCACGTCAAACAAAAGTGTACAGTATTCTGTTTTCGTATTACAGTATACCGGACCAAATATTTGTTTTATGATACTAAATTCTAATTTTTATATATAGAATTGATAATTAAAATTACTATTTACAAAATATATAAAAAGGAAAATGATAACAGTAGTATGGAGGGGAAACTGGACTACGAACTATTGCCTTCCAGGGTGCAATTATATATACTATATATATATAATATATAATATAATATATTAATATATATATATTATATATATATTATATATATAATATATATATATATATAATACCTATATATATATCTATATATATATATATTAATTGGTCACCACCCTTCGAGACAGGGGTGCGCCAGGCTACGCACCGTCGTACGTGCCTCTCCCCTAGTTTTGGCCCCCCTTTGACCCCCCTTTAGGGGCGTAACCCCCTTTTATGATGTTTGGCCTTGATATTTCGGCCTTGCTACCGTATCAAGGCCTTGAAATTCGACCATTCTTAAGGTTTGTTGAGGGATTAACCTTTCACCCGCATTGGTATTTGGCACGACCCAGATCACAATATATGCACTGAGCTATAATTCTATAATAAATATAACAAAAGTAAAATTAAGGTCTAAAATTTTTCAAATTTTATAGTATACAACCCCAAATATACTAGAACCAAACACTATTTTTATATAATATACTAACAGAACATAAGAAGACTCAGGCGTTTAGAAGCAAAGGAAGTCAAGGAGAAAGTCATGTGTCCGATTCTTCTTTCTGCAAATCTTCTGTGTTGGGTGGTAATACGGGGGTGCTGTTTCGTGTTTTCTGTGGGGTAACTATTCAATATTTTTCTTTTTTTCTTTTTGCATAATGAGAAGTATTGACAATGAGCTTTTTTTTTAGTTATAATAATTCGAAATAGCTTCATTGAAAAAAACATAACGTAGCATAAGCCTATTTAGTCGTGGTTCTCCAATGCGGCCTCGCATCGGGAAAGGATATATATATATATAATAATAAAACAAAAATATAAATATATAAACATATAAATATAAATACTATATATAAAAGTGTCTCCACATATAATAATATACTATATAATTATATATATATATATGCCATAGTGGCATATATTTTGATAGACTATAAATGAAAATGTAAAGCACATTTTATCTTGTTATATATTATATAATATAATTATATATATATAATACAAATTACAATATAATATACTAATATATATATATATATATATACATAATATATATATACACAAACCAAAAAATATATATAATGTGGGGTTATGCCTTACAAAAGCAGAAAACTTGCTTTATTTCATTTCACATAACAAATAATATATAAACCTAATAATATCACAACTCCTATATCTATACTAATCTATATACATAATACTCACTATAATAATATATAACTAATAAACCTATCATCATATTAATAATCACCATATAAACATTAAACAAAATAAATATAATATATACTACCAAACCTAACCATATAACACACACAAACCTACAACACACAATATTTTATATTATAATTTTGCTTCGTTTCTTCTATATATTAATTATATATATATATAATATACTAAACAATAAATATACTCAGATTTGCCATGATCAGACATGGCTATATTTTGATCAAGATAATAAAAATCAGAAATGTAACAAGAATTTTACTATTAATATATCTATAATATATAGTATATATATTAATATATATATATCTATAACTAATATATATATATAATATATATATATATATAACTAGTAATATATATATATATATATATTATAAACCATAAAGGGGTTCTTTATTTTTAATGAGATTTTCATGATGGTGCAATTTGGCAACATGATGTATTTTTTTTATTTTTTTTATAAAATTTATATAAATATTTGTAAAAAACTTTTATTTACCCTCCAAGTAACCTAAATCAACTAATAAACTATTTTTTTTCCACCCTATTTATAACTTGGTGCTGAAAGGGTTAACTTGAGTTTCGTGCAGATACCTGCCGCCCTACCTTGGGTAGGTAACTGTCCCCTAACATGAGGCTATGTAGGTACCTGTCCCTGTACTGGCCGTAGGTAAATGTCCTAACTTGAGCTACGTTCCTCAACTGACGCATGTAGGTAACTATCTAAACTTGAACGCATGTAGGTATCTACTCTAATTGTACGCATAGATACTGTATCTATCCTACTTGACACAGAATCACCCACACTCACACGACACACACACACCCACAAAACACACACAAAACACATTCGACCAATCAAATAAGGGACTGACAACTTTCCACAGTCTTTATCAGATCTGCATCTAGCCGTCCTTAATTGACTCAAAGACATACACCCGTCTTACCTGCTCCGATGCATTGGGTCCTAGTTAAAATAGAGGATAAACACAAACAGGTAAATCGACACCCCATCTACACTCTGCAAGTACAGGGCATTTAGGCCACAGATCCAAGTAGATCTGAGAACGGAGAAAATCTTTAATTAAAGTTTATATAGCAATTGACTCAAAAATTAAAATCCAGATTATATATATATAATAAAAATTAATAAATAAACTTATATATATACTATTAAATATATATAATTATATATATAATATATATATATATAATATATATATAACGATCTATATATTATATATTATATTATATATATAAACACACTACCATGAAATATATACTATACTGCGACACCGTGAAAATGCCACGTGCAACAAGGTAAGAGTAATACTATTATATATATCCATATAATAATATTATAATATATATTTATATATATATATATATATACCTATATATATTATTATATATATATATATATATATATATATATATTATTAATATACTATATTATAAATTTATAATATCAATCTACACGCTCACACACACACACACAACACACAGATCACAAAACAAATGTAATAATATAAAATAATAATAATAATAATGATAATAATAATTATTCTTATTTTATTATATATATAATTATATAAATATATATATAAATAATATTATATATATATAATATAAATATACTATTAATACATAATATATAACCTATATATATATATAATATAACATAAAAAATACACATACATATCAATAACCTCAACGTACCTAATATAACACATATATAAACTCAAACTCACGACGAAAACACAAACAACCAAGATGAAATTGCCACCGTGCTCAAGTAAGGGTATACTTATATATATATAATATATATATATATATATATATAATTATATATATATATATTATAATATATATATTATATATATTATATATATAATAAAATATATAAATTGCGATCCGTGAACGCCACGTGCTCACCTATCACCTATCACACCTACACACCACCCTAAAAACAACACAACAAAAACAACAAACACACCACACAAATACAACCACAAAAAAAAAACCCAAAAACAAAAAACAAAAAATAAAAAAACAAACACCCCAAACACCACACACTCAAACAAACACCATCCCACACACCTAATAAACAAAACTCAATAATCACGCACTTACACTACCTAAGAACACTATACCACTTACACTTAATAACCCACCATACACTATGACAGTTATACACACTTACACCAAATATACTCCAGACACTAAACTACTATACAATTATACACTAACCATCAAACACTCATGCTCTTATAATATACCACATAATAAACAAATACTCACATCTTATACACCATACACCCTCCATACGACACTTACACTCACCCATGGACACTTACACTAACCCATATACACTTACACTTCACCACATTCGATAATCTCTTGAGGCTAGTCAGCTTTATTGCCAAATCAGCTTTGAATGCCTCTTGCTTTATGCTCAGCTTTGAGGCCCAACTTTGAGCCTCAAAGTTTGATGCTCAACTTTGATGCCTCAACTTTAATCGCCACAGCTTTGATTGCATCAACTTAATTGCAAGCTTTGATGCCTCACTTTATGCTCAGCTTTAATGATAGCATTGAAATGCCACAAGTTTTGATGCTTCAAACTTTTAATGACTTCAGCTTTGATGGCTCAGCTTTGACATGGCTTCAAACTTTGATGGCTCGCAACTTTGGAAATGGCTCAATCCAACTTTGGTGGGCTCCAACTTTGATGAGTCCTCCTTGTCGATCAATCTTGATTGGTTCAACTTGATGAACTCAGCATTATTGATGTTTCAACTTTGACTGTTCAACTTTGAATGCGTTCCCATCCACCAAGTCAAAGGATATCTATTAGTGTTCTATTTAGTGTATCTAACCAACATGCTAGTTACTCTATGAGTGTTCTAATTAAAAGTGTTTCTAATGAGTATTCTATGAAGTGCCAAGTGAGTGCCACTAGTGTCAAGTGAGTGCCACATAGTGCCAAGTGAGTGGCACATAGTGCC
>JABUQX010033135.1:2500-43924 GCA_015478945.1 Trachelipus rathkii
CCTCCCTTTAGATCCCCGTAGACTTAGGGTGGGATGCGCAGACAATGGCATCTTGATCCCGAGGCATGAATTTATTAAACGTGGTTGCGAGTGTGCCTACCTAAGAGACGCTACGCGAGGCGTTTGTAAGTCACCTCTAAGACACTCAGGACTATACAGTAAACTGGAATTCTTTCTTCGCATGGGAAATAATAGTATTTATATATATATAACACTACTATAATAAGCATTAGTCAATGTACTAATAATATAATAATATATCTAGAGTGTATAATATAATATTATTATTCGATTATAGAATATATATGATTATAATATATATATATTTGTACTTATTATATATATATGAGTATATATGTATTAGTATGTCTGCTGTGTGTGAGGCATTCTCCTGCAGTTTTTAAAATTTTGTCTTGGCATCTTCTGCAAATGCGGATATATTATTTATGTATCCTTCTTTCCAGCCACCTCTGTTCTGTGGAATTCTCTGATATTTTGTTTCTTGTAGAATTTAATTCTCCCTCAACTTAAGCGTCCGTCTGTGGTCACCTGCGAATTTGTGGAAGATGATGATGTACAAGTGTTTATTTCATGACATTTTTATTATTGTTTTACACTCTCTACTTGAATAGGGCTCTGCCTGTAAGCGGAAATAAAAACTGTAAAAAAAATAAAAATAAATAATATAGTGGTGATATGGCAGTTAATAATATAATTGATTTGAAACGTGTTTATATATATATATATATATTATAGTAGTATATTTTAGTAGTATATATATATATTATATTATTTATATTATTAGTGTTAGTATATTATATATATATAATTCTATATATAATATATATATATATTATCTTGTATTGTTTTAGTATATATGGTTATATTATATTGGTATAATTATATAATTATATATATATATTTATATATATATATTAGGGTATATAGTTATATAGTTTAGTGTGGTATATTAATATTGATATTATATATTAGTATAATAATATATATATATGTTTTATATTATTTATATATATATATAGTATATTTATATATAGTTATATATATATTATATATATATTTATTATTATTATTTATTGTATATATATATATATATATGTATAGTTTATGATGATTATAATTACCCAGCACTTAACATTTTCCACAGGTGTAGAGAAGTTCTGATTGATTAGTTGATTGGTACATTTACAAAGATAGTAAAAATAGCGAGGAATGTAAGCACTGTTCAGTTACGGTATTCTACAGATATAGATTGTAAATAATTGAATATTTAAAATTTCAAGTATATTTGGAACAGATAAGGAAAGGATTTGGCTTAAACTCTAGCTTGGTATGTGGGATAATTGTAGAGAATGGTAAGCTATTGGTGGGTGTTAGCGAGGGTAATTTTGTTTGTGTTATGTGATCTATAAGGCTTCGTAACAACATATGTTGTAGAATATAAATCTGTCAAAAGAGAATAATGGTGAGCAAACTATGGTCAGCTATCATACACGCTAAGCTAACATGATGTGTTGCAAAATGTAGGTGTTTTGTTAGTTACTTGGGTGAGAGTTAAGAGAGTAAGTCATTGGCTTGTTCCAGCAAGATGATGAGAGAAAGGTTGTTTAAATGTAAGTGCGATTTTATGTGGTTGTGTTATTTAAGTATGATTGGAGATTGGGTTAAATCTGTTTCATAACGGTGACATGTGAGCTGTGAGGAGTGTGTGATAATATGCGTGAGCGTATTCTTATTCGTGTTGTATTCTTATCTAGTCTAGTCTATCTGATCTATCTATCTTCGTAGGTTCTTATGTGTTTTATCATTGATTCGTTTGAGTCTGTCTATCTATCGATGCTGTTAGTGCTTTGTATTGAGTCGAGTGTTGAATAACATCGTATATTATACATTAATCACACGTGTTTTGAGGTATGAGGGTTTAGCTGTGGGTTGGGATGAGTGTATCTTAGAACAATTGTGAGCGATAATATCTTGTATGGTATAATTCTTTTCCATCTTATTTATATATCTTCTGAGTCTGACTAACTATCTAGAGTGTGTACGAAGTTAATTAATTGTCGTGAGAGTGTGGTGTTCCCGCTTTGAGAGACTTATGTTGGTATTATATAGCATGGTCATTAAGATTGTTTATAGGCAAACATGAATAATATATATATATGGGTATATATATATATATTTGTTGGTTTTGAGTGATATCTATGGTGTATAGCTGTATGTAGTATTTTATTTATATATTATTGAGTGAGTGAGATATATATATACTTATATATATATATTATAGTAATAATTTACACTCACAAGATTTGTGTGAAGAGAGGTAGTTTTATATGGTGATATTTTTGTTTTTTATAGGTGAAAAGTGCTCGTGAGAGAGTTCGAGCCTGTTTAAGAGTAGGGTAGGCAGTGTATGAAGTGGTACCGGTTTTTGCGTTTGGCGGTGTGTTGGTTGTTTGGGGTTGGTGTGTTTCCTCCGCGATATGATCTGCCAGATGTGGATTGTGGCTCCGTACAAATGTCTTCTGAGTACAGAATGTATTGAGGGGAAAAAGCTGTGTGTATTTCTCGCGCTAGAAACACATAACCTCGTTAGACGTTGTTTAGTTGGCGCAAGCATTGTCAGTCCTTTTTGAAAGATCAGCCATAAAGGAAGGCACCAAACAGAAAAGGAAGCACTACACACAGAAAATGAAGCACCTATAGTGATATTAAGTTCAAAGAAGGGTTTGTTTGAATGGTTTGCTTTAGAAGACGTTTGTTGAAGTTATTGTCGAGTAGGTACTTAAAGAAATTAAGTTTCTGAGACATAAAAACGTTTTGAGTGGGCTTGGTGTGGTGGTCTTTATATATATGGCTGCGGATATTCAGAGATACACGGGTTGGAGGTTTAAATGAAGGGAGAGGCACCCTTCTGAAGAGTGAGAGGTTAGGTGTGAGTGTGTGGTGGTAGGATAATTTTGTGGTGTGAGGAAGGATTGAGTGTTGATTGTTTTTGTTATCGTTGAGGATTTAGTAGAATGTGGTGAGTGTTTCTTATGTAGTTTGGTGATGTTGGTTACGTGTGCATAGGTGACACACTTTAAGTGTTTTGTGAGTGAGTGGATTATTTAGGGTGTGTCGAAATTTATCGTATGTGTTGTAGTGAGTACAGTGTTGAGGTGATGATTTAGGAGAGAATATTATAAAACATAGATGTTATTAAATGGGAGCATGATAGTAGTGAACTAGGTGTATTATGGATTAATTATTATATAGACATAGTTATGTTGGAAATTTATATGTGGGAGAGTGAGTTGTATGAACTAAATATAGGAGAGCATAGATGTTCGGTTTAGGATAAGGTGAGGTAGAAACGAGTGTAATGGAGCAAATATATTGAGACCTAGTGAGGAGTGGTGTGTAACTTGAGTTGATATTTGGTATGAATGTAATGCGCAAATTTTAGAAACGTATATGGGTGCGAACAAGTATTGGGAGAGGTGTGTAATTGGGGAGTAAATATATGGATTGGAGATGGGAGCAGTTAGTGAGGAAACATCGATGTTTAATGGAGCAAATATAGAAAGCATCGATTGTTGGAGGAGGAGTATTGAAGGGTAGGTGGGGTAATTGGAGTCAAGAGATGGAGTAGTATGATGAGAGTGTGGGGGTACGTAGCTTTATGAGGGAAGAGCGTTAGATATTAATTTTGATGTAAATGTGAGGTTTTGTAAGGAGTGTGTGTGAGCTTATGAGAAGGAGTGTAGCATGTATTAAATGAAAGGCTTGATTAGGTGTTGTGAGATATAGTATATGAGCTATGTTATGGAGGCGATATGTGAGTGTTGTAAGTCTAAGTATTGAGTGTAGCGTATTAGTATGAGCAAAATATGGAATAAGTTTATGTGTGAGAGAGTAGTAGAAAGAGTGTATGAGTGTAAGGGAGCATTATATGATTACATAGATGTTTGAGTTTTGTTGATGTAATGTTAATATAATATATATATATATATTTATATTTAGACACGTGGTGGTAATATACTGAAATGATGTTGCCAACAAACGGTTTTTAGATACCATAGATATTATGGAGCAATATATGAAATATTAGTATGTTGATAACTAAAGTTATAGAACGTAGATGTATAGTGGGTAATTGATACCAAATATAGAAACGATATTGAGGGTTTGTACAAATATCGAAAACGTAGATGTAATGGAGTGGTTGGAAGGCAAATATATGAGAACATGATGTAATAGGTGCAAATATAGAAGGGTGTGAGGTAGACCGTTATTTTAAATCAGACGAAATTTTTTATGGAATGGAGGAGGAGGGTGTTATTTGACTTAATCTTATTGTGAGGTAGTGGTGTGAGGAGATTTTAATCTGTGGCGATTAGCTGATTTTTTATCGTTATTCATGGAGTGGTGAGATCAGTATTTCTGATGTTTGAGGTATAGTGGTTTATATGTGTTGTGGTTCTCTCTTCAGCTGTTAGAGCTCTAGATCTGTGTTAAGTGGGGGTTCAGGGGAGATAGATGTGAGAGTGCTGTGTATGCTCTCTCTCATCCTCGTGAGGTGTTAAGCGGTATATAATTATTTTTTAAAGCCTGTAAAAACCATACGTCGGCAATTTCGCTGTTTTGTGTGTCAGTAAAGTGGTAGGCTTTCTAAGATATTGGCTCTCTCGGAGCGCCTGTGGTGTTCCTTTTACCCTGGGTTTTCGTGGTTCGGTGTTGTGTCGTGTCGGTGCGGATTGGTGGGGTTTGGGTCTGCCGTGTTTTTTGTAGCGGAGGGTTGTCTTGGTTTCTTGTGGTAGGAGGTGTTGTGTTTCGTGGTTGTCTTATATTCGTTTCGGTGCATGTTTTGGCTCGTTTTCCCACTAATCCTGTTTTGTTGTGTCGAGCTTGTCTGGGTGTGGTGTGTGGCCTGCTTTTGCCTTGTGCCATGCGTGGCTGTTGGGTGTTATCGAGTATGATCTCTAATCTTGTTTAGATTGGTGATTGGTGGTTTGGGGGGTCTGGGGTTGTGTTGTGTTTTCGGAGAGTGATTCGGGTATCTGTTACTTTTTTGTTAGATGTTGGTGGGTGTCAGTAGATAATCTCTCAATCTTTTTTATTGGTGTGCAGGCGAGAATTTTAACGCTTTTAATTGGGTATCAGAGGTATCTCTTAATTTTTAATCTGGGTCTGAGATTAATTCTCCAGACTTTAGTGCGAAAGTTTTTTGATAGCGTTCCGTGCCACAGGCAGTGATGTCACAGAATGTCGAAGGACAAAGCGGAAGGGTTGAGGCGAGAGAAAGGGAAAGAATCTCTTCCCTAGGGAGTTAGAATTAATTTTTAAAACCAATGTGTCGTTTATCTCTGGACATTAATTTCCACATCAATTACATCATCTTCGAGGAAATGGTGAACTCAAGCCTTTCTGTAGCTTGTCCTGCATTATTTATTCTTATACTAGAATAAGAGTGGCTATAGTATTTCTGGGCACCTCCCAACTTTTTCACATCATCGCTAGTGTTAATATTGTGGCGTTTTCAACTTTTAACTTAGCAGAACTACTCTTTGAGCAGAGTAATGCTTTTATGGTATTGTAATTAGATGAATCTCTCTTCGGGCTGTTCCTCCCTATTGAACTTGTTGTGTCGCTTTTCTATACAATCGTTATTAAAATGGACTCTGCTCTTCTGGACTATTTGATTTTTTCATATCACAGCCCTTTGGGCATGGAGATAACGTGTGGTTTGTACTCATCTTTTGATTCCTTGCAGGTAGACCATTCCTTTGTGTTCTTTCAGTGACTCTTTGTAGTGTGCTGGTTTGGTGTGTAGTATTTGATGATATTGTGGGTTATAACCACTATTCTTATGCGCGTGGGTATTGTGGTTGGATTTGGGGTTGTTCTAACTTTATATTCTCTATCTTATTCCGTCTTGACGCTGCTGAGATTGTGAAGTTTTTGTCTTTGCATCAAATTGGTGGATTAGTTCTTTGCTGGTGGTGGGAGTTTTATATATATAATTTGTGTTGTCAACCCACCGTGCACAGTACGCACAGCCGAGACTTTTAAATCTAAAGTGCGACCCTGTCACCAGAGAGAGTGACGGCAGGCCATGACAGCCCGACGCACATGGTGCGTTTGAGCCAACCTTAATATGTAATAGCCAGAGAGATATAGCAAAGAAAAAGATTGATAGACAGACTGTGTCACACACATGTACCTCTAAAAGTTCGTAGCCAAGCATGTTTTTATCAACGTTAAATAGAACTAAAATAAACATAAAATACTTAAAAAAATCACACTAAAAACACTACCGTGTGATAGGAGTTATTGAAGTTTGAAGGAGTAGGATAGTGTTTATTTACTGTTATTAATGGTGCTTATTAGCTTGAGGTGTTGGTGGATTTGTGATATATTGGATGATTATGAGTGGATATTAGTATTGTATATTGGTATGTATATATATATTGGTATTGTGGTGGATTTTTGTGGTCTATTGGACTTCTGAATATGTGGTTTTATTAGTGAGGGAATATTTGGGTCAGTGGCTTACTCTGTGTATGTGTGAGAGTGTGAGCTATTATCATTAGTTAGGTTGAGTTAGTGTATATGAGTTATGCCGTGGTCTGTGTGTTATGTTATTTAGTTGTTATGTTGAGTTTTGGGTGTGTTTTCTCTAAATGGAGTAGTTGGTAGGTGTTGTGCGTGAGTGAAGAGTCTTTTTTTGCTTGTTGGAGGTGTAGAGCTTCATGCGGTGATTTTGACCGGTGTGTTTCCTATTGTGTGAGTATGTGAGGCGTGTGTGAGTTAACTGTTACGTTGTGAACCCCTTAGTCTAACTATATATTCGTGTATGTTGAGCGCCATGCAGTCCATTAGCTGTGTGATTTGCTATTGCTGTTGACTGCGCGCGATGCTAGTTGATAATCTTTTCTGATGATTTCTTGTAGACTTGTGAGTGTGACCGCCGGGTGAGTCTCTGTTTTCGTATTTGGACTGTGTTTGTGAAAGGTGAAGATATTCTTGGTATAAAGCAGGGACTCTCATCCTTTACGTAGGTGGACCCCCTGAGTCCTAACTTTAAGCGTCTGTGGACGTGTCTGAGTGCCTAACTTGTGAAGTGGAGTTTTGTCCTCGCCGGTGTCCTACATTATATGTGGTGAGGTCGCGCTCTTGAGTTGTGTTAGGTAGATTGGATGGTCTGCGGAGCGAGTGTGAGGGTAGGTGGACTCGTGCTCTTGAGTGTCTCTAATTTTAGCGTAGGTGGACCCCCTGAGTCTAAACTGTTACGTAGGTTGGATTTCTTCCTTTTTACGTATTTGGGTGAGTGTGCCTTACATTTGGCCCCCTCGCTGTTAGTACGTTGTAGCGTAGTTTCCTGCTGTCCTAACTTTGGCAGCGGTGAGTGACCTTATTGCGTGGATGGAGCTTATGTATGTGTGAACCTCTTTATACGTGATGTTGACGGCCGTGTGGTCGTTATATTTACGAATATGAACCCTGAGTCCTGACTACGTGGCATGTAGAGGTTGAATGTTCTTCTGGAGGAGGTTGTAACGCTGAGGTGACACCGCCCTGTGGGTCCTAAATTGTATCGTGTAGGTTTCGCTTGAATCATAACTTTTCTGTATGTAGATGTTGCGCCCCTGGTCCTAACTTTACGTATTTGTGGTAGGTTTACGGGAGGTCCTAACTTTAGCGGTATGTGGATACCTGTGAAGGGTATGTCTTTCTCTACAGGTTACAAACAGGAATATATATTAATAAGAGATACTTTTCTCATAGTTATCTTGGTTCCGAGTTCTCATTCACGTAAGAGTTTTATGGATAGGGTTCTTGAGAGTTAGCTTATTGGTGTGAGATAGGTGCGGGAGTTTTGGTGAGCTCTACGTAAATTTGAGAGTCGGGGTCAACGATCGTGAGATGGTTAGGATTCAAGGGGTCTATCATGCGTAAGGTCAGGAGTGCGAGTCATATTCGTAAAGTTAGGATGAGAGTATTACGGTGAGTGTGATATATTTCGTGGATAGAGAGTTTTGTAGCTTTATGTGCAGTTTGGTGTCTCTTCTTATATATATAGACACATCCGTTATTATGTGGAGGTGAGAGTGTGAGGAGTGGTATAGTACCTTTTTGGATCCGACGCGATATAGCGGTAGTTAGGAGGGTGTGCTAGGTGTGGTGTGCGTAAAGTTAGGACTGCGAGGGGTCACCTAGGTTGGTCGTAAAATTAGACTCAGGGTCCACCTACGTAAAGTTGAGACTCAGTGTGTCGCATATACGTAAGGTTAGGCTCAGGGGGTCCACATACGTAAAGTTAGGACTGCGAGCGGGTCTACTATACGTAAAGTTAGGAACTAAGGGGGTTCACAGACGTAAAGTTAGACTCAAGGGGGTCACCTACGTAAATTAGGACTCAGGGGGTTCCACATACGTAAGTTAGGACTCAGGGGGGTCCATACCAAGTTAGGACTCAGGGGTCACATACCGTAAAGTTAGGATCAGAGTTTCAGCATGCGGAAGTTAGGACTGCATGGGGTCAACTAACGTAAAAAGTTAGGACTCAGGGGGTCAACATACGAAAGTTATTGACTAAGGGGTTCCACACTACGTAAAGTTAGGAACTCAAAGGGGTAACATAGTAAGTTGGACTCAGGGGGTTCACATACGTAAAGTTTAGGGCTCAAGGGGTCCACAAGCAAAAAAAAAGGTTTGGAACCCCTGGCCTAAGTGATTCATGTAAGGTTGTATAAAGTATATATACTAATAGTATAGGAGGTAGGGAGGATCATTGGGTTTGGGTGAGTTTTGGGTTTTGGCGTTTTGTAGTATAGGGTTGTATACTACTATTTGGTAGTGAGGTGAGTATTAGGGTGTTTTTTTTGGATGATTATTGAGTAGAGGTATTAGTTTGAGTTTTTCGTGGTGAGTGGTGACTTTGTGAGTTCTGTTGTTGGGTTTTTGTTGGGTGTAGGTGTGTGTGTGGTATGTCAGGTTTGTTATGGTACTAGTGTGGATTATATTAGTATATACTTATTTATATTGTGTGTATACATATATATTTGGTGTGTGTGTGTAGCACATTCCGACAGTTAGTGTTGTCCGTAGGATTACGAATTAAATCTGCGAGATTTGCGTTGTGAATATGTATGTTCATTATGTATGTTGAATGGTATGGTGTGGGTTGTTTTATTGGTGTGGTGTGTGTAGTGAAGTTTTATTTTATGTTTGATGTGTTTGATGTGCTATATCGTGGTGTATGATCAAAACTGTTGGCTACAGATGTGTGTTAGCAGTGTACGGTGTGTGGACGCAGGTGTGTGTTAAGGTTCTAATTGGTGTGAGTTTTGTGGGTGGCTTTTGCGTGCTATATCGATATTGTAAGTGTTGTTCAGGCGCCTATGGGTGCGGGGTGTGTTCGTGTGCGTTTCTCTAGTTTTTGTGTGCGCGGTCTCATGGCTTGGTGTGGGCGGTGTGTCACTGTGTACTGTTTAGATGGTTCTCTGTTACTGGGTGGCGTGTGTGTGTGGAACAAATTTTGGTGCTCGGCAAACTTCACCAATGCCAGTGTATTTTTATGAAAGAGTTTCGATGAGGAGTGCAAAATTGTCTATAATTTGTCATCAGTGGTGTACGAAGGCGGAGAGTTTGTCTACTTGTGGGGTTAGCCCTGCCCCTTGAAAAATGAGAATACGTGGGCTAATTAAGCTGAGTGTCTACAAACAGTAGAGTATGGTATTTGGGTAAGTATAGAAGTGGGTTAAGTTCTGTGGGCAGAGGCGTATATGGTGGTGTGCAACGTGTGCTCTTCAAAGGCTGTGATATCGATCTTATATTATTAATATATTAGCAGGGTAGGTGTGGTGAATAACGATTGTATATTTGAGAATGCAGTTCGAAGAAGATGGTTTATAGTTGAGGGTTGGATAGAGAGGATTTTAAGCAATTTTAAGGGTGTGAGGGAGGGGTGAAAGGGAGGCTTTAAGGGTGTGAGGGGAGGGTGTAAGGGAGGCTTTATGTTAGGTTTGTGGGGTGTAATAGGCTTTAATAATGTGAGGAGAGGGTGTAAGAAGGGGTTTGAGATATAGAGGGTGTTGTATATTTTCCTCAGATATATTTGTGCCTCGTTGATATTTTTGTTACATTGATAGTTGTGTTGTGAGAGTAGAAGTTTGAGTTCAACGGTGTCTGAGAGAGGATGTGTTTTTAATTTATTTTCCAGTTAATAATGAATTGTGGTTTTTTTAAGAATTAATTTATATCTTCCCATATGGGGAGAGATTCTTCCTTTCTCTCTGTGTTCATATTATCATGTGTACTAATGAGTTTCTGATCGTCAGTTTCGGTATGGGCCGCTGAACCTATCAAAAACTTTCGGATTACGTGTGCAGAAGATTATCCAGACCAAATTTAGAGAGTGAGTGTTATCTGCTGTCCAATAAAAGGTTCAAGATTATCGTGACCCGATTATTTGAGGAGTGTGAGGTGCTTTCTGACCCAATTAAAAGGTTAAGATTAATCTTGACCCAACTTAAGGAGATTAGAGGATAGGTGGGATTGAGCGCAATTAATTATGGAGATTGGTGAGTGTCTGTACGATTAAGAGATTTAAGAGATTATTCGTGCTGAGCGGGATGTGAAGATTAGTGAGGATTTAGGCTGGTTGCCTGTCGGAAATATGTTTATTTTTTATCTCTGAGCTTTTCCAATTAAAGATTATGATTTTATCTGTGTCTTTATATTTGATGCTGAGAATGGATTTGAAGTGTGAGCTTGGTTTGCTGGTTCGTTCTGAGGCTTGATTTATTTATAGAGTGGAGACGTTGTGATGTGTGTGGTACGGTATAGACAGATGTCGTGATTGTCAAGAGCTCTTTGATTCTCTAATGCAGGAGTGATGTTTGTTGATGCTCGTGGGTTTGGTGTGAGTGCTGTGGATTTGGTAGTTTGTTTGTGGGAGCGTGAGTGTGTTTTTGCTAGTAAGTGATATGTGAGCGAGGAGGTAATTGATATGTGTAAATTCTTAGTGTGATGACAGACGAGTTCTCGCTGATATTTCGTAGTGTGCGGGTGACGTGTTAAATTTCGGTTTGTCGGCGACTTTTCATGGGTTAGTGTTGTTTCATCTGGTGATTTACGTCTGCGCTGGTGTGGTAGGTCAACACGTTTCTATTTTTTTTGTGGTTTGGGGTCCGTGTTGGGCGCTGAGTTGTGGGGTGGCCTTTAGCTCTATGTTTCTATTAATGTGTGTGTTCCATGTCAGCGTATCCATTGAGTGCGTAGCGTTGTGGTGCGTGAGAGGTTTGTTGGAGGCATCTATGTTTCTGATATTTGTTTATATGCTTACATATAAAAGTTGGTTTGGTTTTTTATATTTTTTTTGGTTGTAGTGTACTTTCTTGAGTGTGGTTCGTATTGAGGTTGTGTGCTTGTCTCTCCGTGGTGTATTTGTATTGTAGGGGTTTTCTTATTGTTGGTGCTATATATTTGATGGTTGTGTCTAATTTGTGGCTTATCTTATGCTATTTGTTTTGTTTTTCTACTAGTTTTTGAGTGAGGAGTGAGTGTGTGGTGTTTGTTTCAAATTCTATGTTTCTATATTTGCTCCATTACTGATCTTATTGATGTTGGTGTTTCGTAGTACTTGTTCGAGCATCTATGCTCGTTCTAATGTATGTGTGCTGCGTGTTGGTTACTTATTGCGTGAGTGGTTGTGTCTATGTTTTGTTCATTATATTCTAATGTTTCTATATTTGGCTCGCATTATATTTAGTGTTCTATAACTTGTTCCAACATCTATGTTTCTATATCTCCTCCTCATTACATCTACGTTTCTAATACTTATTCCAAGTATGTGTTCTATATTTACTAAGGGAATTCTATGTTCTATACTGTGGGAGGCATCTAATGTTTCTTTGGCTTTGCTGCCATTCATCTACGTTTCTATGAGCTGTGTGTGGACGCATCTAGTGGTGTATTTGGTTTGCTCCATCTGAGTGTGAGGTGTGTGTGTGATGAGTGTTCCAACATCTATGTTTTATATTTTGCTTTCTGCATTCAGTGCTTGTGTGCTATATATATATCTGAGTGGTTGTTCTATATGGTTTTGCGCTCTATCTCTATTGGTTGTTGAATCTAAGACTACCACAAAATTTGGCTCATTTTACAAGCTCCTCTGTTTCTATACTTATTCAACATCTATGGCTTATATATCTGCTTTATCTCTGTTTCTATACTTATTCCATATCATGTGTGCGTAACTTAGGTGTCATTACATCTATGTTTTACTTGTTGGCCAACATCTGTGCGGGTTTCTAGTATTTGTTTGTGTTTGCATTACACCTATGTTTCTATATATGTTCGTGTCAAGTGTAGTGTTTTTATTTTATTTTTGTCTATTTTATCATCTATTCATTATATGGTCTTCCAACCGTCGAGTTCCTGGTATATCTATTTCTACTATTTTTCTGTATTCATTAGCACTCATCATGTGTACTTTCAGTACCTATCTACAGTAGTAACAGTACCTATCTACTTTTATGTCGAAGATTAAATCCTTCTTTCTAACAATCATCCTACAAGACTGAATAACGTTTGATGTTAGGAGTGTGGCGTGTGGGGTGAGTGGTTGTGTAACCTATTAACTTCGCGTTCTCTGGGTTATGGTGATTATGGGTATAAGAAAATTAGGATCGTTTTTGACTTGTTCTCATAGCGAATCTGTTCTTTTAAGTAGTGTGTGAGAGGAATCTCACTCAAAACGTCTTAACCATTCAAACAACCCTTCTTTGAACTAATACTCACTGGTTTTGCTGGGTGTGGGTGTGATTTTTCTTGTGTAGTGCTTCCTTTTCTTCGTTTGCTGTCCTTTTATTGTGTATTCGAGAAGGAGCATGAGGTATTGGTGGTTCTAAATTTGTGCGGTGAGAGAGTTTGTGCTTTCTGAGGTTCTCAGCACAGCTTTTTCACATCCCCAGTTACACCATTCTGATGGGGTGTCGTTATTTTAGCGTGCTATCCGCATATTCTGGAGTGTGGGGATACGCATCGGAGTGCTGGTGTCTTACTTTGAGTCTTGGACTTTCAGCGGTGTGCCGCGTTTTGGGGGGTGGTGTTTGTTTTTGGTTTGGAACTTTCCATTATCATTGACTATCTTGATGTGAGTCTGTGGTGATTGTAGTGTAGTTGTTTGTGTGTAGTATAAGGTAGAGTGTACGGTCTCAGGCTGATTGTTGATTTTATGTTGATAATAAAGCAGGTGTTTAAGTATGTGGTGAATGGGATTGGATAGCATATCATTATTATGTGTAGAGTATATATTAGGTTTTAGTGTTGGTGGTGGTGGTGAGTGTGTTCGTGAGGACTGTTGAGCTTTAGGTTTAGGTTATGTGATGTAGTGTTGTGGTGGTTATTGTTTTTGTATGTGTACTTGTATGTTTTTATGTGAGGGTTTATGATGTAGTGAGTTGTTATTTTTTGAGTTGGTACGTTGATTTGTGGTTTCGTTGGTTGTGAGTAGTTTGAGTTTAGAGTGAGTGAGTGATGAAGAGGTTTCAGAGGCGTGGGTAATTTGTTAGGGATTATATTTAATTTAATGGGTTGCTGAGAATTTTTAGATATGTTATGTCAGATATGAAGTATGTGTGTTGTGAGTAATAGGATGGTAAGAGTGGGTGTAGGTTGGGTTATGAGGTTAGATGATGTGGTGTAATTGTGTGGGTTGGTGTGGTGAGGTGTGTGTTTGGTTGAGGGTAGTATTATTGATTTGAGGTGAGAGTGAGAGTAGAGAGGGTGTGTTTTTGTTTATGTGAGGTCGAAGTTTGATAGATAGATGAGATAGATAGAGTAGATAGATAGAATAGCTAGATGAATCAGAGTAGATAGATAGATACGATAGATACGATGACAAACAGATAGATTAGATAGATAGATTAGATAGAATAGATGATACGATAGATATATGGTACTTTGTTTAGGCTGGTCTGGGAGTGTGTGAGTGAAATTATAGTTATTCTGTAAAAGTGTAGAGCGGAGAGGAGGATATGGAGAGAGTGTTTCTCTCTAATACTACCTTCTTCGTGTTTTATAAAAGTGATGTGAGTTGAGGTTCTCGATAACTTTTTCGTTGGATGAATGTTGTGTGTGAGAGGTGGGTGTTGGGGAGTGTTCACAATATAGTGTGTGACGATATGTTATTGGGATTTAGTGTTATTGTGTGTTAGGCTTGCCTGATGTATTTGCTGGGTGCGAGCGCATCTGTGTCTGTTTTTGTTGCAGATTTATGAGTGCTGGTGGACTTAGTTATGTTATGTGCTTTAGATGGTAGATTATTCAGTCTTCGTAACTTGTGCCCCTGTGTTATTGTGTGTGTATTTTGTTCTAGCTTGTTGGGCAACTGGTGCAGTTTAAGAGGGTAATATTGTGTGTGTCCGTTCATTTTTGGTTTGATTGAATATATACTTTTGTAGTAGTGTGAGAGTTGAATATTTTGGTTGATAGTGTGTGTGGAGTGGTAGGAGGGTGAAGCAGGGTGGCGTGATTCCTGTGAGTGTGTGTGAGAGTGTGTGTGTTGAAGTAGTTCCTAATTAACTAATCATGAGGAACTTTCTGCTACACCTGTTGATATGTTTTGCTGGTGGCGTGCTGGTGGTCATTGTATTATAGTGAGTGAGTTGAGAGGTGGGTATTAGTTTGTTGTGAGTTATTTGAATTTTATAATAGTGTTATAAGGTTATTTTTTTTTACTGTATTATTTATATATAGTATCGATAGTGTTGAGTGTGTCTATGATAGAGTGGAGTTTTGTTAGGTGTGTGGGTATGATATTGTGTATTGATAAGTGGGTATATATATTATAGTAGTATATATAACATACATAATTCTATATATCGTGTGGGGGTGTGAGTGAGTGAGATATGTTTGGTGTGCTTGGTATTGGTTGGTTGAGGTGTGAGAGTGTATTGTAGTGAGGGTGAGTGAGTGTGTAATAGTGTGATAGTGTGAGTGAGTGTGTGTAGTGTTGTGTGTGAGTGTTGTGTGTATATGTTGAGTGAGGAGTGAGCGTTAGGTGAGTGAGTGATTTATGTGAGGTAGTGAGAGGGTACTGTTGAGTTATATATATATTGAGTTAGTGTGTGAGTTACGGGTCAGTTATTATTTATTATAGGTGAGTTAGGTTGTTGTGGGTTAGGATTGGTGTGTTTATATAAAAAGTTTTTATTATTAGTGAGGTTGGTGAGTGAGATCACGTTTTCTAATCTTAATGTTAGTATTTGGTTTCGAACTAGTGGTTCGATATCTGAGTCTATATTGTTGAGTGTGTTTTGTTTGAGTTTTTTTGCGCGTTTTTAGTGGTTCCTCTTGTTGCATTTTGAGCCACTGAGTGTGGCAGGTGAGAGCTGAGTACAATTATAGTAAATGTCAATGAAATAAAACCTTCATGACAATCATCATCTTCGCACAAATTGTGTGGCTCGCGATAGGTGTTTGGGTCGCGACGGAGACGCTGTTAAGTGATTTGAGTACTTAAATGTCTGACTTTTTACAAATATTATCTGAGGAGGTATTCCACAGGAACGAAGGGGTGGCGTGTATATAGGAGTGAGGGGCATAGAATACTGTGGTTGTTGGATTCCGTTATTGTGCAGAGAGAGAGTGGTTTTAAAACTGCGATTCTTGATTGTTCATGCCACACACAGAGACATATATATATATATATCTATACTATGATATATATATCTATTATATAATATATAATATATAATACACTATATATATATATAATGATATATAATGATATGAATGAATATATAGTATATTATATATTATATATATATATATATATTCCATTGGAGAGAACGAAGAATTCCTCTGATGTCCATTTCATTAGAGGGTGACTAAAACGGCCGTGGTAGCTTGGGTTGGCACCCCGCTACCACGTTTTATTCATGTCTCGGATCAGTTGCATGTGGGTATCCCAGTCCCAGTCTACGCTAGGGATCTAAGGGTGCTCGATGGACAATGTATCTTCTGAAGTTAGTGTGATAGTATATATATATAATACTTATATATATATATATATACTATATGGTGATATTTGGTTTATTTATTGTTGTAGGTGTGTTGATATTTTTTTTGGGTGAGGGGGTGGTTTGTAGTTAGTTGAGTATCATTGGACTCGTTAGGGTGAGGGTTCTATATATTATTTGACTATGTGAGTGTGATAGTGGTTATGATGTTTTGTGTTTGTGTGTTGCGGGCCGGAGTTGGGTGGTGTTCATTTATGAATAATAATCACGTGTTCCTTGTGTAATAAGTGACTAATTTTTGCTTTGATTGCTAGACTAAGATTAAATTTAGAATTATAAGCAGGAATTAAATGGATTATGATTAAAATGCATTAAGCAAAGTTCTCAGTCTAGACAAGAGAATCTAGTCTAGAAATTCAGAAATGTATTTGGATTTATTTGTAAATTTAAGCGCGAGGTGATATTTTATTTATTCGTATTAGGAGAGTATGTACAGTTTATTATTTATTGAGTTAGGTTGTGATATTTGTGAGTGTTGTGTGCCTTTTCTCAATTGGTTTGCTGTCTCATTTGTTTTTGTGTGAGGTTTTTAGTGATGTGATGTAGTATGTGAGGTGTGTTTTTTTAGTTTATGTATAGGTGTATTTATTAGTTTATTGAGTGTTGTAAAGAATAGTGAGTGTTATTATTATTGTGCGTTTTAGTATACTTAGAGTGAGTGTGAGTTATATATATATATGTAGGTATGGGGGGTGAATTCTATAGGTGTGATGAGGTAATTGTGAGTTTATAGTGTGGTAATAATATTGTGTATATTGAATGTGCGTAGGTTTTTTGTGGTGTTTTTGGGGGTGATGTATGATAGGTAGTGGTATATTATTGTGAGTGTTATATATAATATATATATAGTGTAGAGTATATATACTATATCATAGTGAGTGATTAGTGATATTGGTATGTGTGATACTGAGGTTTTAGGTTATGATTTTTGAGGGTGTGCGTGAGAACGAAGTTTTCGATTTGTGTTTTGTGTCTTAAGTACTCTGTTTTGTTCTAGATACTTGTGCGGAATGATAAGGGTGTTTTTGGTGGTGGAGGTCTCTGTTAGTTTTGATATAGGTGCGCGTCCTGCCTCGTTCCATATTGCTGAAGTAGTTTATTCACGCGTGTGACGGTAACTGCTTTATAAATTCGGTTTTGAACCCAATAAGTTTAGGTATTTATGTGTGTATGGAAGTGTGTGTGTGTGTTAAGTATGATGTCGACATAAATCTGTGGTGCATAGTTGTTATCTATGCTCTTAGTTCTGTGAGCGTTATCTATTATTTGGGTTCGTGTAGATACGTATATAGAGATAATTTAATAACGTCGTCGTTAAAATCACGCTTCATTATCTGCTTGCGAGTGTTCATTATGATACAAACAATCGCTAATTGTGTTCAAGCGTTTTGTGTTTTTGTGTTTTTAGTGTTGATTGTGCAGAAGGTGTTTTCTTATGTGTTGTGTGGCAGATGTTGTGTGGTTAATGAGGTTGTGTGGTTTTGTGTGTCGTTTGAGTGAGTGTGTGTATAGATACGAAGCAACTCTGCCTGGGTGGATCTGATGGTTTTGTGTGTATATTAAATTAATTCATCGGGGAGAGAGTGACGGATCGTATTTGTGGGTATAGCGAGTTCGTTTTTGTTTTGTACTGTGTGGTGTGGTGTTTTTAGTGTGTGTGTGAGTATTGAGATTTTGGTTGTGAGCGGTCTCAGAGATGATATCGGTGTGGTGTTTGTGTTGGATATATATATCGCACGCTAATGGTGTCGTGAGTGTATGTGTTGTTAGTGGTGGTACTATTTACTATCACTACTGGTGTTTGTTACTTAGGTGATGAGGTGTGATGTGAGTGTGGTTTGTGTTTGTATAGTGGATGGTGGTTGAGGTTATGAGTGATAGTGTAGTTTAGTTGTGAGTGTGTATGTGTGTATGTTTAGTTTGTGTTTATGTTTTAAAGGGGTAAGTTGTTATGTGTAGTGGGTATTTGTTGTGTGTTATTGGTGAAGTGAGGTGTGAGTTTTTATTAGTGGTGATATGTTTTGTATATATTGTTATGTGTATTTGTGATGTGTGATTTTTGGTGATAGTCATATGAGTGCTACTTATATATTGGAGTGATATGATGTGTATGTGGTGAAGTGAATATATATGTTATCTTGGTTTGCGCTATTGTGTATATTGTGTGTTTGGGTGGTTTCATTGTATTATTGTTGATTGTAGTGTAGGAAGGTGTTAGGAGTTGTGATAGGTGGTGTATGTTATGGGTGTATTAGTGAGTGATGTGTGAGATGAGTGTTCATTTATATATACTATGGGTTGTGTGTAGTGTAATTTGTGTGTTTTATATATTTTGTGGTGTATATAGTATATATATTTATTTTTGAGTGTGAGGTGAGTGAGTGAGTGAGAGTGAGTGAGAGGTGAGTGAGAGAGAGAGTATATATATAAGTATTATATTATATATATATAGAGGTGAGTTTTATTTGGTACTTGAGTGGTGTATATTTGAGTAGTTTGTATTGATATATTTATAGTATACGTTTATGATTCGTGATATAATACGGCGTTTTGGTGTGTTGGTTGGTTGGTGGTTTTTTGTGGTTGTGGTTGGGGGTTTTGAGTAGTCTGTGGAATATGAGTTAGTGGCTTTTGTGTTATTAGTGTTGGTGTTGGTATTATTTTAGTGATATGATTGAGCTTCTGTATTGTGTAGTGAGTATAGTGAGTATATTTTTGTGGTTGTTTTTTTGAGTGTGAGTGTGAGAGGTGTGAGTGAGCCGGAGTGTTTATGTGCAATTATATAAGTGACTGATAAAAATTTGGACATGTGGGAGGCGGTGTTTTATTTTATATTATATTTAGTTATTATAAGTGAGTGTTTAGTTTCAGAAATGAGTTATGTATTGAAAATAGGTAAAAGTGGTGATGGAGAGTGAAGATAAGAAAAAATAAGAAAAATACATCAACTGTAATAAAAAAAATGATCTATAAAGAGTGTGCTGGCATACCTGTGATGTTCTGATTAGGTTTGTCGCATGTGTTTGTGAGTGATATTATAGGAGTGTAATGAACATTAGCTTAGTTGGGGTTTGTTATTGTGATAATTAGATGTATAAAATGGCATAGAATCAGACGTAGTATGGGCTCGAAATTGGATGCTGTAAGAGAGAGGTGAGAAGAGAGTGGTTTTAATATTGATGAGTTTTGTTGGATTATATTTTAGATGTGGATTCGAAAGATAAAACTAAATACGGAGAGAATTAATTATTGAAGACGTTCGTGGGGAGTAGTGGATGAGATAACGATAAGAAGGGTAATTGGAGTAATGTAATGAAGAGTAGTATATAGTAAAAAACAGCATAGTATGAATGGGGTATGAGGGTGTTAATTATGGTTTAGTAAAAAATTTGAAGAATAAAAAATATTGGAAGTAGAAAAATAACAGGAGTGATGTATGAGAAAGTAAAGGCAAAATATTGTATAATAGTATAGGAATTGTAGTTACAGTGGAGATTGAAAATAGTATAAAGAAGGGAGGGATATGGGAGTGCCGTTCTATATAGGTTAACTGCTCAGTGTTGTATTGTTTGTAATTTAAAATTGTATTGTGGTATTTTCTTATTTTTCTTAGTTTTGTGCGCGTTTTTTGTGTATTTTGCTTTATGTGTTCTGGTATAGTGTGTGTGTGAGTGTTTTCTTTGTGTGAATTTAGCGTTAACGCTTATTTGTTAGAAAGCGTAATGGTTATTGCTAAAAAGCCAATAAAGGACTTTCAGTAGTGTGATGTGATATGGGTTGGTGTCTGTGCTGGGTCGAGAGAGCTCCTTGGTTCTGTGTGGTGTGAGTATGTAGTGAGGGGGTGATGTTATTGTATGTAGTGATTTGGTTTATATATATAGTGTAATTTTATTTAGTGAGTGTATTGGTGAGATAGATATTATATATATATGTGAGGTATAGTTGGTGAGTTGTTTGATTAGTTATGGTGGAGTAGGTAATATTTAGTGTGTGAATGAGTGTATATAGTGAGTTAGTTTCTTGTAGCGTGGGTGTTGTGTTTATTGTGTGGATATATAGTTTGTAGCTCTTATTGTGTCTGAGGTTATGTTTATTTGTTGAGTGTTGGGGTAGTTTGTGAGAGTGTGAGGTTGAGTTGTGTGGTGCGTGGTGAGTGATGTTGGTGTTGGGTGGGCGGACGGGAGTTTTGTGCTTATTGGTGGTTTGTTGTATATTTGTTTATTGGGGTTGGATTTGTTAGTGTGATTTGATGGCTGATCAAGTTTGGTGGGTGGAGTGTGTATGTGAGGTGAGGTGAGGTGATGTAGTGTATGTGTCGAGTTTGGGTGTGTTTGTATTTGTGGTTAGGTGGTACTACTAGTGAGTGTGAGAGTGAGAGTATATATAGAGTTATGGATTGGGTAATTTATGGTGACGTAGAATATATGAGAGTACATGTGTGTTTATGTAGTGTGAGTGTTTCTCCATAGTGTAGGTGTATGTGTTAATGTGTTTGTATAGTGTTATGTTTATGAATGTGTGTGTCCATTTTTATTTTGTGGTAGGCGTGAGGTGTGGCGTGTGTGTTAGAGTAGTATGAGTATATGACTTGTGTTTGTTTGTTGTGAGTGTTGGATTATGTAATGACGTGTCATTTATGTGTGGTTAGGTGTTTTAGTGCGGGTATGTGTTGTGGTAGTGAGTTTTTGAGTATTAGGTTTTATTATAGTGTGTGTAGTTCTATAGTGGGTTGTGTGGGGTGGTTATTGTGGTGTTGGTTATTTGTTGGTATGTATTGTATTGATGGTAGTTTTGTTGGTATTGGGGGTGAGTTATGTTGGTGATAGTTGTGGGTGAGTGTATATAGTACTATATTGTGTAATGTTTGTGGTGTGTGTGTGTATGATACAATTAAATACCATGATGATCATAATATTTATCTCTAAACCTTTTATTGGACGCGTGGTTGATATAATATATATATATATATATATATAGATGTATTAGTAGTGAAATTAGCGTAGTTAAAAAAAATCGATATATTTGACGTAAAGAGAAATAATATGGAAATAACCAATAATGTTGCTTATAAAATATTCGTAATTGTGGAATTTTTGTTTTAACAAGGGATGTCGCGCGAGGAGTTGTGCTGTATAGGTTATATTCTATTGTGGGTGATGGTTGAAAGTTGCACGTGTTTACTTTCAAAGATTTTTTGGACTTGATATCTTAGTGTTTTGTTTACAGATGGTTTGTTGGTGCTCGTTTTTGTGTGTGTGAGATTGTGAGTGCGGTGTTTGGTGCGTGTGTGAGTGTGAAAGAGTAGAGTGAGGGTTTGTGATATTTTTTTTGTGAGTGAGATCAAGTTGAGGTGTGTGTGTATCTTAAGAGACTTATTTTCATAGTGAGTGTGAGTGGTGAGCTGAATTTAGATTATAAGAGAAGAATCATTTGGGTGAGGGTGAGATATAGTGTTAATATATGCAGATGGGGTGGGGGGGGTATTTGTGATGTTCTGGGCTTACATGGTTGGTGTTGGGGACGAAAGTGTGAGTATTGTGATTTACTGTACTTGATTGTGGTGGTTCGGTTATAAGAGGAGAGGTTTCGTATTGTTGTTGTGTTGCTAACTGCGGCTGATGGATGTTCGGGCTCAAGCTTACGGGGGACTTATAACTATATATAGGTTGATTAGGGCTTAGGTGTTGTGAGGTATTATGGAGTCCCAGCTCCTAGTTTGATTGAGGAGTAGGTATTAACCCAGCTCCGGTTTATTTGCCTAATAAGAGGTTATATTTTTTTATATAGTGAGTGTGTTGTGTGTGGGGGTGTGTGTTTGTGTGGGGTGAGGTGAGTTGATTGTGTGTGAGTGTGATGTGTGTGTGTGGTTATGAGTGTGAGTTGTGAGTTATATTGTGGTCAGTATATAGGTATGTTTTTATTTGGGTGGGTGTGTTTTTTTATTGTGAAATATCTTTGAGTGTATATATATAATATATAATAGTATAGGGTTAGGATGTGTGTAGGTGAGTGAGTGAGTGTTTGTTGTGTGAGAGTTTAGTTATGAGTGTTATAGAGTGTGAGTTGGTGTAGGTGAGGTGTGTTGATTATTGATGATATCTGGTTTTTGTTGGATATTGTGAGTGTTGTTTTGTGACGGCGTGTGTGTTTATGTATGAGCACTTAGGACGATTATGTATGGGTGAGTTTGGTTTTGGTTGGGTTGTTTGTGTGATGTTTTAGTCCGATGAGATGTGATTGAGTAATATTATCACGAGTGTTGATTGACTATTCTTAATAAGGATAGTTGTGTATTGGGATTGTGTTAGTCTTTAATGTGTTGTCGGTCTGTGGAGAGTGTGGTTATTTTGATATTAATTTTGAGTGTAGAGTTATTATTTTGTGTGGTTGGTTGTGAGATGATGTTATGCATTGTCTTGAGATGTGTCTTATAGACTTATCATTTGTCTGTGTCTGACGTGTGAACTTTGTTTTATTGTTGTTGCTAGTATTGGTGTTGGTGTTAATGTTGTGTATAAAATTTGATAGAGATAGTTTCTAATTTAAATTTTATAATTTGGGCAAAGTAGGTAGGTGAGTAGGGTTGAGAAGGGTGATTTATTTCTTCATAAATGAAAATGGCCTATATATATATATATGAGGTGTTGTGAGTTTTTCTTTGTGAGAGTGTATGTTAGTGTTTGAGTTGAGTATTAGTATATTTGGTGTGAGTATATAGGCTTGTTTAGTATATATAATCTATGCGTTTGGTATATTAGTTTTGTTTTGTATGTATGTATGTTTGGATGTGTTTGTTGTATGATAGGTGTTATAAGTGTGTGTGTTGTGTGGAGTAAATTGGTGGAGTTTAGTATATATATATTATGAGGTGTGAGTTTTTTATTGTGATATTAGTGAAGTGTATGGTCTCGGTGCGTGTTGAGAGAGTTCTTTTCGATGATCGTAGGTGTGGTAGGTGCCTATTAGGTGGATTGCTGATGGGTATGAAGTATAGTAACGGTGGTGAGTGGGAGGTTGGGCGAGTGTTGTGTCGTTCGCAGAGTCTTTCTCATAGCTGTTTTGTTGTGTATGGGTTTGTGTATGGTCATGGTCTCGGGGTCTGTGGTTTGGGCTTGTGGAGGGAGGACAGGGAGTTTAGTAGAGGTGATAGATTTTTTTCTCGGGCCAAGGAATCATATAGTTGTGAGTGTTGGGCTTATAGTTTATTTTTGAGATTTTAGATGTGGAGGTATTAGTGTGTAGTGTGGATATGTTTTGTAGGTGTGTTAGGTGTGAGATTTAGGTGAGTGTATTAATATTATGTTTTCTAGGTCATTTGTAGTTATTTTTATTGTATTGAGTGTTGTTTTGTTATTAGTGATTTATTATTGAGTATGTGAGTGTATAGGTGGTTTTATGTATGAGTATTGTTCGGTGGTATTTAGAGAGTGTGAAGGGTGAGTTGTGTGTGTATATTGTGTCGGCATTTTCTGCAAATGCGATATGTTATTGTTGTGTATTCCTTGTTTGTTGTGTCGCTAGTGTTCTGTTCGCGTGTGGAATCTCTGATATTTTGTTTCTGTTGTGAGGTTATTTAAGTGTGCGCTTCTAGAGCTTGGTTTTTATATTAGAGCGTCCGTTGTGGTCACGGGTGCGATATGGTGATGGAAGATGACTGTTTTGTATGAGTGTTTCTATGTGTGCATGTTCTTATTATTGTTTTTTACACTCTCTACTGTGGAGATGGTTTTGCTCTGCTGTAAGCCGCGAGTTATAGAGAGGAATGTGGTAAAAAAAAAATAACTATACGGATGATCAATATCTGATTTTGGGGGTGATCATTTGGCGTATTATGATAAGTGAATTTGATTAACGTGTTCTATATATATAGGTTCTGGTTCTGGGTTTAGTGGTGGTATATATAGAGTGAGTGTGTATATAGTATAATATATTATAAATAACTATATATTGGTATAAATTATATGTTTTTTATTATTTTTTTCGTTTATATATATATATATATATTATATATATATATATATTTATATAATATAAATATTAATTATAATTATAATATATATATATATAATATACATATATATATATATATATATATATATAATATATATAATATATATATTATATGTATATATTATTATATCTATTTTTATATATATATACTATAGTATATATATATATTATAAATATATATTATATATATATATATGACCACAGCAGCTTAACAATTTTCCACAGGTGTAGAGAAGTTCTGATTGATTAGTTGATTGGTACATTTACAAAGATAGTAAAAATAGCGAGGAATGTAAGCACTGTTCAGTTACCATTCACAATATAATAAATATTGAAATTTAAAACTCTAAAGTATATTTGAAACAATAAGAAAAATATTGGCTAAACTCTAGTTTGAGTAGATAATAAAAGATAACTAGGGCAATGTTACGACTGCCAATAATCTATAAAGGCTCGTACAACATATGTTGAGATATAAATCTGTCAAAAAGAGAATAATGGTGAGCAAACTATGGTCAGCTAGGTCATACACGAGCTAGCTTAACTATTTATTTTTTTGTTAATTATTGGCGAGTATATTGGCATGTCATAAGAAAAAGTTTTGCTAAATTTAATATTTATAATAACAGAGAAAGGTTTGATTTAGAATTACATTATATTTTTTTTTGTTTATTTAAACACTGAAAAATAGAATAATAATTGTTTCATTAAACTGCAATTTCAAATAGATGTTCTGATATATCTATCAATCTATCTACTCTTTGGTTCCAACTATCTATCTATCTACTCTATCTATCTATCTATCTCCTATCTATTATCTATCTTGATTATCGTATGCTCTCGTATCTGATCGTAGTCTGATCTGATCTAAATTGACTAAGTAACATCATATAAACAATTATGAATCAGCCGTGTTTCATATACTAGCTACAATACTAGAACAGTACCATAATTATCTATATATCTACTTACCATCTATTTATCTATCTTCTATTCTGACTAACTATCTACTTCTAGAAAGTTAAGTTATTAATTGTCCTCAAAATCTCAATTTTTCCCGCTTTGAGACCTATTTGATAGGCATCATTAAATTCGTTATAGCCAAACATGAAGTATATATATATAATATATATATATTATGGTATATATAATATATATATATATATCATATTTTTATATATCGGTGGAGTATATTATATATATTAGGTAGATAGTTTATATTATATATATATATTATATATATATATAATTTATACCTCACAGACTCTTGAAAGATAGTCAATGATAATGGGAAAGTTGGTAAGGTGAAAAGTCCAAGACTCCACCCTGTTAGAGGAGAGCAGTATGAGTGGTACCTCCCCATACACTCCAGATATGCGATGCGTGCTCCGTACAAAACTGGACGACACCCCATACAGAATGTGTAACTGGGGGATGTGAAAAAGCTGTGAGAAGACTCCTCAGAAACACATAACCTCTTAGACGTTTGTTTAGTTAGACAAGCATTGTCATCCTTTTTGGAAAGATCACAATAAAAGGAAGCACCAAACAAGAAAAGGAAGCACTACACAAGAAAATGAAGCACCAGTGATATTAAGTTCAAAGAAGGGTTTGTTTGAATGGTTTGCTTTAGAAGACGTTTGTTGAAGTTATTGTCGAGTAGGTACTTAAAGAAATTAAGTTTCTGAGACATAAAAACGATCCTATTTTCTTTACCCCATTCAGAAATACAAGGGAGTTAATAGGTTAAATGAACCGAAAGCACCCTCCTAACATCAACGTTATTCAGTCTTGTAGGATGATTGTTAGAAAGAAGGATTTAATCTTCGACATAAAAGTAGATAGGTACTGTTACTACTGTAGATAGGTACTGAAGTGACACACTGATGGTTGCTAATGAAATACAGAAATATAGTTAAGAAATGTATCAGAACTTTGAGGTGGAAGACATTATTGATAGATGTAATGGAACAAATATAAAAACATAGATATAATGGAACATATATAGAAACATAGGTGTAATGGAGCAAATATAGAAACATAGATGTTGGAACAAGTATAGAAACGTAGATGTAATGGAGCAAATATAGAAACATAGATGTTGGAACAAGTATAGAAACATAGATGTAATGGAGCAAATATAGAAGCATAGATGTTGGAACAAGTATAGAAACGTAGATGTAATGGAGCAAATATAGAAACATAGATGTTGGAACAAGTATAGAAACGTAGATGTAATGGAGCAAATATAGAAACATAGATGTTGGAACAAGTATAGAAACGTAGATGTAATGGAGCAAATATAGAAACATAGATGTTGGAACAAATATAGAAACATAGATGTAATGGGCAAATATAAGAAACATAGATGCTGGAAAAAGTATAGAAACGTAAGATGTAATGAGCAAATATAGAATACATAGACTGTTGGAACAGGTTAGAAACGTAAGATTTAATTTAGTAAATATAGATAACATTAGATGCGTTGGAATAATATATAGAAACGTAGTATGAATGGAGGAGATATAGAAAACATAGATTTGGAATCAAGTATAGAAACGTTAGATATAAGGACAGCAAATAATAAGAAACCATAGATGTTGGAACAAATATAGCACATAGATGTAATGGAAGGCAAAATAGAGCATATGATTGTTGGAACAGAGTAAATAGAACGTAGAGTAATGGGAGCAAATATAGAAACATAGATGTTGAAACAAATATAGAAACATAGATATAATGGAGCAAATATAGAAACATAGATGTTGCAACAAATATAGAACGTAGATGTAAATTGACAATAAGAAAACATGAGAATGTTGCAAAAATTAGAAACGTAGATGTAATGGATGTTGGAACAAATATAGAAACATAGATGTTGCAACAAATATAGAAACGTAGATGTAATGGATGTTGGAACAAATATAGAAACATAGATGTAATGGAGCAAATATAGAAACGTTGCTATAGACCGGAAAGTAAATCAGAGAGAATAATAGATACCAATGGATGGAAGGAATTTTGTACCCGACTTTATCGAATGTTTTTGATAGGTTTAGACATTTTATCTGTCATTTTAGCAACTATCCACGCTTATCCCCATAAGAGCCGCTATCAATCGCTAATCTCTGATGTTAGGAAAGTGGTCTTTGACAATCTGGACTCTGTTCTCTCTTTCAAGTCAGAGATAATCTCTAATCTTTTAATTGGGTCAGAGATAATATTTAATCTTTTAATTGGGCGCAGAGATAACTCTAATCTTTTATTGGGCTCAGAGATAATCTCTATCTTTATTGGGGCAAAGATAATCTCTAATCTTAAATTGGGTCAGAGATAATCTCTAATCTTTTAATTGGGTCAGAGATAATCTCCAATCTTTTAATTGGGTCAGATATGATCTCTAATCTTTTAATTGGGTCAGAGATAATCTTTAACCTTTTAATTGGGTCAGAGATAATCTCTAATCTTTTAATTGGGTCAGCGATAATCTTTAACCTTTTAATTGGGACAGAGATAATCTCTAATTTTTTAATTGGGTCTGAGATAATCTCCAGACTTTATCGAAAGTTTTTGATAGGTTTAGGGCCACAGGAGTGATTCACAGAAATGTCGAAGGGAAAAGGAATTTGAGGCAGAGAGAAAGGAAAGAATCTCTTCCCCTAGGGAAGTTAAATTAATTTTAAAAAACAATTTCTTTATCTACTGGACATAATCTTCCACATAATTACAGTCATCTTCGAGACATGAACCAACCTCTAATGTCTGCAATATTTTAATCTAACTAAATAAGCGGCTAATATTCTGGGGCACCTTTCAACTTTTTCACACCACGCTAGTGTTACATATTTGGAGTTCTTCAAACCTTTAACTTACAGAACTACTCTTTGAGCAAGTAAAGCTTTTAGATATTATGAACTCTTCCCATTTCCTTCCTTTGAACTGTTGTGTCGCTTTTCTATACAATCGTTATTCTAAAGCCTTCTGCTCTCTGACTATTGATCTCGCATATCACAGCCTTTGAAGAGAAATCGTGTGACCATCTTTTTAATATGCCTCTGACTCAGAACTTAACGCATTCCGTTCATTCTTTCATTACTCTACTTGTTCTGTAGACAACTGAGCTTATCAGTATTTTTCGAGGGGGGGGTCCTAACCTTGGCGGCATCCCTTCTTTGCGTACGACCACTGACTGCAAAGTAATGAAGTTTTTTGCTCCTTCATCAAATTTTCATAATTCTTTGGCTTGTGAGTTTGCCGACACGTCAAAATTTGTTCCAACCCCCGCAACGTCACACGGAGACTCTCAATTAATGCAACACTGCACCAAAGATGAGTCGCACATGGAAGCACGGCACCGGCATGGTGGGTGAGCCAACTTAAAATGTAATTTTAGCAAAGATAACAAATGAAAGTTTGATAGAACAATGTTGCTACACACATTACCTCTAAAGAGTTGTAGCAAATTTTGTTATCAACGCTTAAATAGAACATAAAATAATAGCATATAAGTATAAACTCATAAAAATAACACAAAAACAATACTTCCATTCAAATAATAAAGCTGAAAAACATATGCATTACTTCGCATAAATTAATTCATAATTAACGCTATATTGTGGATTTGGATATATATATAATATACTATATAATGTATATATATATATATATAACTATAATATACTATCTATATATATAATTTATATATGATAGTAATAATATATATATATATATATAATATAATATATATATAAAATAATAATAATTCCATAATAATATATATATATTATTTAATACAACAAAATGGAGTAACACTCTAAGTCAGGGGTTCCAAACCTCTTTTTTTGGCTTGTGGACCCCTTGAGTTCCTAACTTAGTAATGTGAACCCTGAAGTCTAACAGTTTACTATGTGTAACCTTGAGCCTAACTTACGTAATGTGAACCGCTTAGCCTACGTTTTAGCGTATGTTGACCCCCTGAGTCCTACTGTTACGTATGTTGAACCCATGAGTCCTAACTTTCCGGCTGGGTGAACCTCTGAGTCCTAACTTTAGTATGTGGATCCCCTGATCCTAACTTTGCTTTGGACCCCCTGAGTCTAAATTTACCGAAGTGGACCTCCTGAGTCTAACTTTAGAAAAACGTAGGTTGGACCCCTGAGTCCTAACTTTAAGTATGTGAACCCTCAGTCCTAACTTACGTATGTAGAACCCCCGAGTCCTAACTTTACGTATGTGACCCGCCTAGTCTAACCTTAGCGTATATGGACAACACTGAGTCCTAATCTTTGTAGGTGAGCCTAGTCCTAATTTTTTACGTAGGTGGACACCCTGAGTCCTAACTTACGTTAGGTGGACCCCTGAATCTAATTTACCGTATGGGAATCCCTGGGTCATAAACTTGTACGTATGTGGACGCCCCTGAATCTAATCTTACGTAGGTGGACCCCTGAGATCCTAACTTTACTAGGTGGACCCTGGAGTGCGTAACTTAACTTATGTTTGGTAACCCTAGTCCTAACCTTTACGTATGTTGGACCCCTGAGTCCTAACTGTAGCGAATATGAACCCCTGAGCTCTGAACTTACGCTGGTAGACCCCTTGAATCTAACTTTACGTGTTGACCCCCTGAGTCTATTTACGTAGGTGACCCCCTGTAATCCTAAACTGTTAACGTAATGTAGACACCTGAGTCCTAAAACTTTCCGTATGTGGATCACGCCGAGTCTAATTTAAACGTATGTGGACCACTGAAGTCCTAACATTATGTAGGTAGAGCAGCCCTTGAGTCTAATATACGTATGTGGAACCTTAATACTAAACTTTACGTATGTTGACGCCCACTGGTCTTAACTTACGTATGTGAGCCCTGAGTCCTAACCTTACGGCATTAAGTACCGCTGAATCCTAAACTTTACGTAGGTGGACCCCCTGATTCTAACTTACCTAGGTGGACCCCCTGAATCATAACTTTAGTATTGCCCCTGAGATCCTAACTGTACGTAATGTGTGAAACCTGAGTCCGTAATTTAAATCGTATGTGTGACCTCTGAGTCATAAATTTACGTAGTGGACCATGACTAATGTAGTAAGATGGAATCCTCTAGTCCAACTTTACATATGTGAACCCCTTAGTGCTAACTTTACGTAGTGGACCCCCTCAGTCTACTTTAAGAGCGCATGTTTGACCCCTTGAGTCCTAACTTTACGGGTAAATGTAGACCCCTGAATATCCTGAACTTACGTAGTGGACCAGTATCTCTTATGTTATATTTCTAACTGAAAATCATATCAATGAGTGCTAGTAGTGGACTCCAGTTGGGATGGCACCGTGATAGTCGTAAGTGACAGAGTCACATGGCAAAGGCCCGGGTTAATCCATGGTCAGGATCCTAGTAACATCATTACCTAGAGAAATTCCCTCCTTGAATAGGCGCTATGCTCGTGATGTGCGACACTTTTTATATATAAAAAATAGTATAATATATATATATCTCATATATATATATATATATATATTATATATATAATATATATTTATATATATATATATATATATAATATAAGTATAATATTATAATATAATATATAATATATATTATACCTAAGTTAAATTTAGATGCTAAATATCTGATTCTTTCTGTTCGAGATTTTAGTACCACTTCATGAAACACCATTTACCTCAAAGTGTTTATGTGTGTGGTGTTGTGTGTGTGTGTAGGTGTGTGTGTGGTGTGTGTGTGTCGTGTGTGTGTGTGAGAATAATTGTACCTTATTTAGTTTTTAGGTGCGTCCTGTTCGTGTTGTTTGATTGTGTGTGGTTTCTTTTTATGCATTCGCTTTGATGTTTTATTATTATTGTTTTTTGCTGAGACTTCTATTTTTGTTGGTGTCCGTGTGGTTTGTATTATTAATAGTGGTTTTTTTTCCTAATATTTACTTTAGGCTGACACTGCAGTGGTTACATATTAGGCACCGCACTGCTTGAATTGAATGGTTCGTCTGTTAAACATTGTCATCATTATTCAATAAAATATGTATTTTTTTCATTTCGCTTTGTTTTGCTGATGATTGCTGATGATAACTGATATTCTCTGATGCTTGTTGATATTTACTGATGATTGGTTGCGATAATCTGCTCAAGACTGCTGAATGCTGATAGATCGCTCAATGATCTGCAATATATGCGTTTATATGATGATATATTATTCAAGATGTTTCTGATATTTTCAGATGATTGCAGAATTTTATGGATATTTTATGACTGGTTATTGATAATTGTTGATGAAAGCTGATTCTTGCTCTTATTTGCCAAAATGATTGGCTTGGTATTTCGTGCTGATCTATCTGTTAATTTGTTGGATGAAGTTGTTGATAACTGTTGATTGTTGCTGATATCTGACTAATTGCTGATAGTTACTAATAATTGCATATATTAGCTGATATTTTTAAATATCTGAAGAATGTTACTGATATTTTTAAATATCTGAAGATTGTTACTGAATACTGATATTTTCTGATGACTGTGCTGATTTTTTCGCTGATATTGTTCTTGATAGTCGTTGATAACTGCCGGTTGTTGCTGATATTATCTGACTAATTGCCAATAGTTAATGATTGAAGATAGTAGTTGATATTTATAAATATCTGCAGGTTATTATTGATATTTTTTGATGATTGTGCTGATTTTCTTGCCGATATTTTCCGACGGTTCCAGTGGTTATATTGATTAAAGCATACCGTTTGATAATAATTATTTGACGTCATATTTCTTTTAAATAATAATGAATGCGAGGGTTTGACTTGCTCTTAATCAATAAATTGTATTTCAATTAAGAAAATCGTGTTAAGAAAATGAAAAAGTAACCTTCATAAATTCAACGAGTGATGAGAATACTGATTTCTTTCATTTCATTTCAAAACCTTTCGAAAGTAAAAATTAAAGTATGAGGATGGTATCTAGAGGGTTGTGAAGAGCTCCCTTTTATTTTCAGCACAATTTTAAAGAATGATTCCTGCCGAAATAAAAGGTTGAAGATGATAAGCAGGTTAGACTTACTACTTGCTACTTCATCAACTAACAGCTACTGTTATTTCTGATACTACCACTACTATTCTACTACTACTGTTGCTACTGCTAATACTTGTCAGTACTTCTCGTGAAAATAAATTCTAAAAGTGAATATAATTTTTTAAATTATTTATTATTTGAAGTTATATAAGTTTGATTATATATATATAATTTTAAATGGTATATTATATGTATATTATATAGATATATAATATATATATAGTATATATAGTTTTAAATATATAGTAGTATTATTAATATATATATCTTATTATAGATATATATTAGTAATATAAAGTAGTTTATAAGATATTTATATATAAGTAATATATAAGTATCTAGAGAAAATATAATGTCATTGTTATACATTAGCACAGTATATACGTTAAATATTAAGCAAAATTGAAAAGCACAAAATTTTCATAAATTAAAAAAATATATTTTTGTGATAAAAATTTTTAAAAGAATTAATTATTTTAATTTCTAGGTAAATATATTGTGAAGATAAACCTTTGGTGAAATTTTCTATACAAGATTTCTTTTCCCATCTTCTTTCATTTATTTGGTGGATCTGAAAATTTTTTTCGAATCTGGACATTTCATCATTGTTTTAAATTTTTTTTAAGAAGATTTTCAAAGGAAATTTTTTCCGAACTACAAACTTGAAATTTAAATTTTTTATATTTTTTTCTTTAATTTTACGTTCTGAATAATAGTTTTAATTATTATTTTTTGCAATGAAATGTTAATTAATTTTAGTTGCAATTATTAGGATTCTATTATTATTGAATATAAATAGTTTTAATTAATTCTATACAAATCAAAATGGAAATAGATATTATGATTATTATTTATTAATTCTCTTATCATGTAATTTTATCATTTAATTATTAGATATTTTAATTACTTTATATTATTGATTCTGATTGAACAATTTTGCATTTTTATTATTATGATTATTTATTATTGATAATTAATTATTATTATTATTATTTATTATTATTAATTATTATTATTATTTAGTATTATTTATATCTAAAGCGGTTTCTTATTTTAAGTACTGTTAACATTCTTTGTATTATATTATTATTATTATCATAGTATTTATTAGTATTTATTATTGATATTATTTATTATTGCTTGTCATTATGTAATGTTATTTTGCAATAAAAAATGTTAGTTTTGCATATATGAATTTATTAGTCATAAAAAAATTTCATTATTAATATATTAGTATTATTATTTTTATTATTATTATTATTATTGATTATTATGTATATTATTATTTATTATTTTTATTATTATATTATTATTATTAATGTATTATTATTATTTATTATTATATGATTATTATTATTATAATTAAACAGTATATAAAGGAATATATAAGACCAAATATAGCAATTTAGTTGAGAATGATACTAACATGGAAAAGCTGATAAATAAAAAATAAAATAGAATAATAATAATAATAATAAAATAAAGTTTGCCATTAATATAAAAATGAAAATAATAAAAACTTGAAAATAATATTAAAAGAATAATAATAAGTAATGTAATCTTAATCAAACAAACCAAAATAAAAATAATCTAAAAATTGAATAATAATAAATATAAAAGAAAAATTAAGTGAATCAAGAACTTTTGATTTTTCATATTTACTTGCCAATTGAGAAGGGTAATTTATCTAAATGTAATAAATATTCTAATAACTAACTAGTCAATTAAATGTATAGTAGATCTACTATACGTAGTATAATTATATATATTAAGTATATATATATAATATATATATACTATAGTATAATATAATATATATTATAGATATATATATATATAAATTATATATATATTGAATAATAACTTTGGAGAAAAAAGTCATAACATCGATTCATCACGCGTGAAAGGCTCCACAAGTAGTGCGGAAAGCTTGTGGTATATAAAAGTTGGGTTTAAAAATGTTTTTTAAGAGTGAAATAATAGGGAATTAAAATATATTCAAGAGATCTTCTAAGGCAGCAGCAATTAAAATTAATACTATAGTAAATATTAATCGGTCTTGTAAAGCTTAAAAAATGTTTTTTTTATATGTAAAGAAATAAAAGATATATTAATTATATAAATAATATAATATATAATATATATATGTAATATATTTAATTCTGCCAGTTTGGCGGTTATAAGGGATAAAAAACATGTATGCCATGACATTTGTTTAGTCAATAAATTTGAGAGTTATCAGACCTCAATTTGAGTTCTGTTTCATAATTGCAATCAATTTTAGAATTATCAGAACTCAAGGAGTTTCGCTTTATAAATGTTATCAATTTAAAGTTTTAGTTTAGGAAGTTCTTGGGGTAATTGTTTCATAATAATAAATTAACATTATGTTGAATCTGATATATATATATATATTATAAATAGTTATAGTATTAATTATTAAATATCTATAGTATATATAATATATATTATAATAATATAGTATATATTATATATATATATAGTATTATATATATGAAATTTATTATATATAGTTATATATAGTCAATATATTATTATATTTAACAAAGATCTTTTCCAGCTCTTATAAAAAAAAATCCCCTATATAGTATATATATAATATTATAATGATATAGTATAATATATATTATATATATAGTATATTATAATATAATTATTATTATATATAATAATAATATATAGATATTAATTTATTATATTAATATATATATTATGCAGTATAGTATATATATATAATAATATATAGTATTAATAGATAATATATATATTATATATAGATTTGATTATATATATATCATATATTATATATATATATAAATATATATAATAATATATAGTGTATATATATAATATATTATATATATAAATATAAATAGTATATATATAATCAGTATATAATATAATCTATGATATTATCTAATATATATATATATATAGAATAATATGTTCTTAGATAAAAATATAATATAGCTACATATATATATATTATTATCATATATAATATTTATATAATAATTAATATTATATTATATATTATATATAAGTATATATATAATATATATATATTAAATATATTGTATATATTTATATAAAGATTTAATATATATATATAAGATATTTAATATAAAATATATCAGTATATATTTATATATATGTACTATATATATATATTATATACGTATAAATAATAAGTATATATATTAGATATTTATATAATAGTCTACAAATACGGTATATAATGATTAATATATTAATATAGTATTATATATATATCAATTAGTATATAATAGTAAATATATTAAATATAGATATATTTATAGTGTGAGACGGGACATTTTTTGTTGAGGGGGGAGAGATTGCAAATGTACGAAGTAAGAAAAGTAGATCATGAATGGTTTTACATTGCGGAAAAGCATAATAGTTGATTTGCAGCTATCGAAAGTTGTATTATTATATATTATAATTATTAGTATGATTATTATTATTATTCTATTATTTTATTATATTTGCCGTCCACAAAATTTGTCTCTAGACGCATGCTCTGCCAACTTTTTTGATCGTCTACCCCTAAGACGAAAAGTAATTCTAAGTTGTACCCTCTATAGGCCTGCAATAATAACTAATTCGGCAATATATTATTATAATAATATAATATTATATTTAATATAAAGATAAATTCATATATATTATATACTATATAGTATATATAAGTGATTATATATAAATATTATAGTATTATACGAATCGCGAGACTAAATTTTAACTGATCAATTCCGTAAATAAGTGCAGACTGCTTCATTTTTGGAAATGTTTGTGCATTCATAAGAGAAACAAGATTGGTAAGAAACAAACTCAGAACAAGACCGTATGTCTGTTATGTCGTAAGATTGAAAAAAAGACTGTCACCAATGGAAGACTCGTCAGAGAAGAGGACGTGTTTCATAGGAGTTTCAGACTTTACATCTCAGATTCACTTCGGTAATGTGGGGTAGAACTAATCGAGGTGTCGAGTTGAATTCGTCGGTTCAGGAGACTGGAAGCAACCGTAAAGACGGACGATGCGCAGGTCGGGAGGGCGCGTCCGTGGAGAGATGAAGATCCTCCCGCTCTGGCAGTGCTTCGTGATGTTTCCAGACGAGCGTACGCTACATACACAGGCTGTCTGTGCGGTCCGTGCTCCAGTTTGGCGGACAGTGGGAAGACGACAGAGAACGTGGAGTACTATTACAAGGCTGGCATGCGGCCCTTCAGCTGATCGAAGGGAGCATCGGGGGGTTACGATTTTATATTTTACAGCGTATGAGAGATTGGAACCTCACAGTAGTCGAGGTTCACACTAAGATGGACAGAATTTGGAGAGTGCAGGTGAGCCCTTTTCTGCGTTAAATAATCGTCGCAAGGATTAGGCTTTTAGGATGTGCGACTCTCTGAATAGTGTGCATGCACTTGTTTGTTTGAGGTGCCGCACAACGGCAGTTCGTCATATTCGTGAGCGAGAGGAAACGCTGTAAAGGTTGAAAGTATGCGTGAGAGACAATCTCTAAGTTATGTGCCTTTTGCGTCGCTTTGTTGGCGTCTATTTTTGTTACTCATGAATATGCAATCAGAACACACGGCGTAGGTCGACCAACGTAATACAACAAGGTTGAGATCAGACTCCGTAGACATTCTGCGAGGGTAGCCCAGACAATGCATCCATGACATGTTGTTGGGATTTGTAGGGTAGATCTGTTCGAGCCCGGTGAACATGCTCCATACCTCAAGGAGTTGGCAACTCGTTTGACAACAGTCCGGAGAAAGAGACATGCTCCTAGATCATTTCATCAATGGCCGAATTGGTTGAAGGAAGTTGAAAGGTGCCAGACAGGGGTAGAACCCTTATTAGACCGCCTTATGGCTGGCATTTCACATGGTTAGATTTGTAGATATATTGTTGTGGGATTAATAATTCATCATTCATAGTTTTTCGTTTCTTTTATTATGCCATTTAATACTACACACTGTCGTTACATACGGTTTTATACATGTTAGACTGATGCAACAGTAGAGTTAGGAAGAAACATAAAAGGAAACCTAGCCTACATTTCTCGCAGAATATGAAAAGGTTATAGAATTATATTTTCGGGGATGGCATTAAAGTTCTGGCCCGCGAGTATCAAATCGCCCAGTTGATGAACAAGATATACGAATCGCAAGTGTTCCTGAGGCTACCTGTCTTATGGCGTACGCCCGCGGGGTACACGGTACCACATGGAAGAACACTGCGCTAAGAGAGCGTTCCTCCAACTTTTTTTGGATCGCGTACCCTAAGACGAAATAATTATAAATTTTACCCCTATAGCTATATATAATATAAGATAATATAGAATAAATATAAGTATAATATATATAATAATATGATATACTACAAGGGGATAGTATAGAATAAATAATATAAAAAATATCATAAAAGTATTAGGGAAACTGCCGAGTGAGCGAAACGGGTCTGTACTATACAGTGTGTCGACGACCACCACGGGCAGAGCCTGTATTCGAAGGAAGGGGGTAGTACGCTCAAAAGTTCCACCTTTAGCGCAAATATGCGCAGAGTAAGCACCGAATGCAAGTTAAAGTGAGGTAGATTGAATTCAACAGGGAAACACAGAAGAGGAAAGAGAATTTCAGCGAAGCGAGAGGTAAGTCAAGATAAGAAAGTGAGCATCGCAGGCGACTAGTTCTGGGAGTGTGGGCATATAAAAAAAAACCGTAGGAACCCATTGATCTAAGAGGCGTCGTGAAGTGTGGTGGGTCGCCGAGTGATAAGTGTCCCTACGGATCGGCGTGCGTGATGTACACCTATAGAAAAGAGAAAAGAAACTCAACCATCGCGCATCCGCAATGATAGTAGGGTACAAGTGAATGGAAGTACTGGAAAGTTTGAATCGCATTGTGTGGCTTTGACTGGACTTTCCAAAAGCCTTGTGTGAAACAGAGCACCCCCCCCCAGATGAAGAGTAAGTCCATACAAAGGCCGATGAAGACCGCTTGTATAGCTGAGTATATTGAGAAAGGGAAAAAGTCTCGCAGTCTAAACAGAATCCCAGTTTATTTGAGGCCACCCTAGCAATCGAGATTTTCAAAGTTGTTGCCAAGACATTTTTTTGTGTTGTGTTTATGCCAAAAGATGTCCATCTATTCCTTGAGAGATCTGTGCTAACGCGATAGAGATTTAAAGTCTAGAGAGCAGGGGATTTTGTAGAAGTTGAGGTTTTAAGAACAATTGAATATTCAACAAGGTTTCAGAACGACCACTCGAATATCCATCGAGGATTGATTTAGTATGAGAGCCAGTCCGGTGGTGTCTTGGCGCCCCCAGACTTCCAGTCCAGGACCTGACATAGCTTATTGGGCCATTTTTTACTCAGCTACCTGCATGGGTGCTTTTTTTAATTTTTATTGATTTTTAGATTTTTGATGCTATTTTTAGCATTAGGTCTTAAGATTTATCTATTTATTTTTTATTTTTTTTATTAATTGTTATTTTATTAGTTATTTGTTTTTTTTTTTTGGGATTTCCCCTGCTAAGGGGGGAGGAGGCGTTATCGAGTTCACCAACGGGGTTTTCGCTTAGCATCGGCAGGCCGCGAACGCGCCGACCGCGCGAGCACCGCACCGCACCGGACGGGACCGCACAAGCCGGACCTTTTTTTTCGCTGTTTCGCACCCTCGTTTTTCTATAACTCACCCACCTTCATGGTTCGTTTTAATCGCGAAATATTTCAGTTTTATGTCACATGTAGGACATGAGTATGTTTAGATTATCCATCGATTCATCAGTAGAACATACGAGCCACCCTATTATACGCACACAACAACACACACCCTCATCATACCCAGTTCGTTCCTAGTACCGTTTCTTCACCGTGTCCCTCTACAACATTTCCATTTACCGGTGACTGCTTTGTACTGTGACTTTCGCCAAGAAGGTATTCCTAAGTCCATATAAATAAAATTTCATGAATGCTGATTTTTCAGAAGGGTGGCCTTGTCACTATATGTACTTAGTTTGTGTATGAAGGATATATAAACATTAACAAAGATGTAGTGATAGTAGTAATGTAATATATATAAATATATTATAATATATTGTTGATATAATAATTGAGAGTTAGTTGATAGGTTTGGGAGTAGGTAGTGTGTTGGTTTTGTGGAGGCTGGTTTGTGTTAGTGCTTTGTAGATCTTCTTGGGATGAGGTTCAAGGTATCTGGACACCTTTGGACCATTCTTTAAAAGGAATGGTCGGCAACATGTAATTTTATACTAAGTAATTATATGCGTTTGCGCAGTACATGTTATAAGATGCTGCATAAATTTTGTATCTTCTAGACAAGATCGATAAACCACGAAGCAGAGGAATGAACAAAAGGATGGTGAGGGAATGAAAATGGGACTAACAGGTTCACGACAGACTGGGAAAACTCGACCCGTAGCTATAAAGGAAAGGTTGTTATTGGACTTAAAGGTAGATTGGGGACTCGTCTGAATGGCCCTTTTAATATGATGACAAATGTGATTATATATGAAACCTTCAAGTACGCAACACACGAGCCGCCAACCTTTTTCCGATATATTTTTCTAAAGCCATTCTTTCGCCAGCTACTGTCATCGAAGGTGGCCGTAATAGATGATAATATGCAATGTGTATAAATAGTTGATATAAATATAGTGAAGTAGTAAGTATTATAATAATTATTGTCATAAGTAATAGTATTAATAATATTATATAGCATAATATATATATTAATAATAATAGTATTAATGTTAATGAGAATAGGATAGTATAGAATAAGTAAGGTAGTAGATATAGAGTAGTAGAAGGAATATTTGTATAGGATAGTATAGGAATGAAGAGTATGATACGTACAGGACGAAGTAGGAGAGAGAGAAGAGGAGAGAGAGGAGAGAGAGAGAGGAGAGAGAGAGAGAGTGTAGGTATATATATATTAATAAGTATATATATTATGATACGGTATAGTACTAGATAGTATTAAGTTATATAGGTATATACTATGTATATATAATAATATATAGATGAAGTATTATATTATAATATATATATATTATGATATATAATTATTAACTGTTTGACAGATATTTCGACTTGACCCTTGCGGCCGGGATACCCAGGAGACAGCGTGTAACTGAGAAACCTGCTACCACACGCTGACCGCACCTTAATAACCTAACAATAACCGAACGTCCTAACTACATACTAACCGTACTAGACTACATTATAGCATAAACCTTAACGTAATACCTAACGCTGGTACACTATACCTACTAACTATCCTACTCCTGCAAGCTCTAGTCGCCCCGCTTGAGCTCATCAGGTAAGTGATCTAGCTTTGGTAGGTATCGTGTTAACATGAGGGGGTGTCATGTTTTTCCCCCCCCCCATGGTAAGGAACCTGCCTGTGATGGATCATCCTAACTTAGATTTCCCATCCGTGCATACACACTACATCAGGACACGAAGAACACCGCACACACACGCACAAAAAAACACACGCACACACACAGTCAACCTACACACAAGACTACGACGACGACGACCCACACACAACTTATACTTATACCATACCACTTATACTTAATGAGTACAACACACACGGCACACGACATTCACTATGACAACTTTATACCCATTCAATAGAACTGACACTGTTCAATTAGCAACATTCACGATTGAACTTACATTTAGCCATAGACGAGCTTACATTTACCTTATCACAACGCGGTCTCAAACACACACGACACGCATCATACAGCACACCACTTATCATCTTACGCCATCACTGGACACTACCTCACCATAGACACTTAATTACGCATGTTACACGTTATCGACATTGTATAAGCACCGGAACAACCCTTGGTCTTCCATGGGTCAATTTTCCGCAATGCTAATTTAGGCAATTAAATTTTTTATTAAAACATATAATTTACATACCTTAAAGCAGTAAACTAGTAAAGTAGTAGCACAAATAAATAACACCTAGGGGATTAGTATGGCTTTTGTTTACTGTTTTAACTTAGCATTATCATATTGTTACTTGTTTTAACACGTGTATTGTTTTACTGCTTAATCACATATTATATCGACTGTAATAGCCTAAATGGCAGTAAATCGTATCAATAGAGTGTTACTGCAAACTAGGGGATTAGGTAAGATGCTTTATGTTATACGGCTTGATCTG
>JABUQX010033136.1:7500-38571 GCA_015478945.1 Trachelipus rathkii
AGGAGAGAGAGAGAGATGAGATAGAGTATTGTCACGAACTCTACCACAGTAGTTAAGAGTAGAGAGCGAGAGCAGAGGAAACATGGAGGCCGCGGGACTCATATTGGAGAATATTACATTTTGTGTGAGACAACGAATATTAACACAATAACGGGGGGTCCAGTGAAGCACGTTCTTTCAATCTCCATAGAGAGTGAGCGAGTATATTTCTTATGTACCGAAGCGTATAAGATGAGATGTCACGAGCGGTCACACGGAACAATGGTCGCACTTCTAGAGAGAATAGTCGAGGAGACGTACCACCAAATGATTCACCGTAGCCTCACAATAAAAGTGAATGATCAATGAAATGACAAAAAGATTGAGTTAGCACACCGAGTAGACACTTAAGTGAATGACGGATCATACTGTTGGGTGGTTGACTGAGATATCTAAGATATAAGAGTAAAGGAAAGGAAGAGTAAAATATGAGCGAAAGCACAGCAGTAGAGAGTGTAAACATCAGAGTGGAAAAGTTGGTCCGTCAACATAATAAAAGTAGATAACTTAAATTATGATAACGAGGAAGATCTATAGAAAACACATACAAGAAATGATTAACAGGTAAAACGAAGACTTTGCATGACATAGTAATTTATAAATGCGATAAAAGAAGAGCAAGAGTAAAAGCAATACTGGCGACAAAACGGATGAACATGTATGTAGCACAGGAGGAAAAGGAGAAACATGAACTACAGACGAAACATGTCAAAACGAAGCAAAACAAACCAATAAGTAGAAATGAACTAGAGAACAAGGTAAGTGGCTAGAAAAGAATGAAAGAATTCAACTGAGGAGCAACATATGAGTGAGCGGAATACATATAACAGGATCAAATATTTAGTAATGGGCAGAGAGAATTAAAAGTAGGAGAGCTAAACAGAGAAGTCTCAGAAAGAGTACACAAGCATAATGGAAACATACCCACTCATAAAGGGAAGAAAAGTCTTATATTGGGCATAACAAGACATTAAAACCAAAGATGATATTACAGCAAATATAATCGTAATAAAAAAGAATAAGAAACTCAATGAGATGTAAGTATTCTTATGAGCACATGGTAAGTAAGCAGAAATGATTAGAGTAGTTTTTTGAGAGACATTAATAAAAATAATGGATCCTGAATTAACTAGAAACTACTAAATGTAGAAATACATGAGAACATAGATGATAGTAAGTCTTTTGACATATTTTTTCATTTACAATCAGTCGGTTGAGAAGGAAGAAGAGGATAGATGCTCGAATGAGCGTGGAACGGAAAAAAGTTAGTAAATAGGACACGATGGACAGGAATACAATACAGAAAGTAGGCAATATATGAAGTCATGTTAATTAGCACAAACGGGTTATAACCGTACTCGCTAGGAGTAGGCATAGGTAGATGACTGGTGGAGTTGGTGTTTTTGTGAGGAGGTATATGAGAGTATGAAGAGCTTGTAAAGAAGGGTAGCATATATCATTACAATATGATTAAAAATTAACTCACAGATTATAGATGAAAGAGTGTTGAGAATATTAGAGGGAAAGGTGACGGAATCAGGAGTGGGTGCTAATAAAAGCAATAATAATATACTACTTCGTATCATATAGCAGTAAATGGAGATGCATCGTGAAAAGCCATTAGTATAAATACATTTATTCAGAGGGACGTATTATCTCACTGATGATGGAGAACCTATATCTGTTACGAATAATCACTATACTTAAACAAAAGACATATTGGAGAGTAGAGGTTGAGAATTATAGAGGAGGTAAGGAGCGCTAACTGAGAATCTAGGAGCACACTAAAGATAACATAGTGAATGAGATATACAAACAAGAAAGTGAGAATCAAGGAACTGACAGAGACCTCTTATATCTCACCTTAGAGAATATTGTCTCATGGAGAAGATATGCTCTGAGGAAAATATGGCTAATGAAGATTATCTAATTGTAGCCTTCATCGATCTGCAAAAGGCATTCGAAATTATCGAGTGCCAATGGAAAAAAGCATACTGGAGAAGCTAATTGGAGACGAGAATTAGACTAGAGAGAGATGAATGGAAGTAGATAATATTAAAAAGAAGGCATAAAGATAAGTAAAAGCATGACACAAATGCAAGCGTGTAATGTTAGAAACTGATGGTCTGAGAACGCATAAATGTGAGTATTGGAGGTGTATATAGCGATTTGGAAGTCTGAGAGTTAGCAGGAGAAAGTGTATTTAAATCAGCACATAAAGTCTTTGTATAATTTAAATTGAAATATCTACGACCACGAGCTGAGAATAGAAAGCACTGACACAGAACGAGACTGAGGGTCAGAGAATATTTGAAAGAGAACCTAAAGGCTAAGTCATTCGGACCGCGATCCTTGGAGGTGATGAATAGTATAAGTTATTGAGTAGAGAGAGGAGGCGATTCGAGAGGTAGGTGAGTATGTATTGTTTGCCCTTGAGAGGAGTTGGGAGGAAGCAGGAGGAGAAAGATTGGGAACTATAACAGAGAAGTAACAAGAGACACTATTAAGACTCAGTTAACACCGGAACGAAATGAAAGGAGTGGAATGTTAAAATGAATAAGGTTAGAGTAGTAAATGGAAGAGAAGGTAAAAATACTCATATGCATATTTAAACCGCTCCACGAAGAATGTACTTATAAATCACAGAAGAGGGAAGTGAAAGTGGGAGAATAGATAGAGCGACAGAAATAGAATGGAATAAGTATGAGAGAGATGCAGTTCAGTAGAAAGAGATCGAGTATAAAATTAACTCACCTACCAATATGAATTAGACAGATTATAACATCGAGGATATAGAGGTTAAAAAAAAGTGATCTTTTATAACAGCTATATAGCATGACACTCCTGACTACTTAGCTGTAAATTATGCGGCGCTGTGAGAGACAACATGACAACACCGAGAAGAAGTTTAAGAGGCAGAGTAGGAGAGATATTACTACATAGCACAGGCACGAGAGATAATGAGGATAATTAGAACACGATATGGAAAAGATGATCAGAGAGAAGTACTAATGATAGGAATAGAGAGTTAATATAAGTAGAAGCATAATAGAGAGGTGAAGAATAAGACACTGACAGTAAATGGATGTGGGTGATAACTAAGAAATGGCTCGGGGACATAATCTGAGAGAAAGAATTAGTAATATGAGAGCAGGAGAGTAATGCCTGAAATAAGTAGAAATGGCGGAATCGATGACACAACAGTAATAGAAGTGCAGAAAATCTAAGGGGAAAGACACTTAGGAAAGAAGAGAAAAAGAAATAATGAGGACTGATAATAATAATATCAAAAAATATCGTATAGGGAGGACATCTTAACTGGTAAAAGATTGTTCGACTACCATTATTATATGAAAGAGCGCTGAGAGAGAGAGAGTCAACAAGTCGAAAGCACAACACTAGACTGGAGAAATGAATATGCTTATGCTGCGGCTGACAGTATGAAGAATCCTTCCTGGGAGCGCAGAGGAAAGTAAGTTATATTATGTATTATTTTATATCTAATAATAATATATATTATAAATATAACCACTATTTATATATATATTTATATTAATCCTATTATATATAATATCATATATAAAACATATATAAATAATATTATTATATTATATAATATTATATATATATACTATATATTATAATATATATATATTACACTACAAAATCATATTAGAATTAACTAAATCAAAATTATAAAAAATATATCCCTGAATAATAATCAACAATAATTTATTCACGTCTCAAAATATTAGTAGAAATATTTCTCGAGAGTACAAATAACTATTTCATCACTCTTTCGCACGTATGACTAAAAAATAATTTGAGCTATAAAAAAAACAAGCTGCGATGAAGTAAATAAATACTGCTTATGACACAAGAAATTTTTCATATAAACGAGTCGTGAAATTTGTTTACTTTATCAGACTTCAGAAAAAAACAAACCCAAGATCTTAGGTATATAGGAGAGGTCTAATAGTAACGCATACAAACACTAAGTATGGAATAACTTGTTACCCATTCTGTACATTAAAAGAGAGTTGGAATTATTATCCCCTTAATTTTATGGATAGAGGTTGAAGCAAACGACTATAAGAGGCATTTTATAAACATGTCATTCCATATATCTCTATAGGACTATAATCTCCTTAGTACTCCTACTTATCAAAGGTAAAATAATTTAGTGTGTATACACTTAATTACTTGCTATATTTCGTATGAGTTTCAATGATATTAAATCTATATATATATTTAATTAATTACCAATGCTGATTTAATTTATTTATTTAATAAGTAAAATAATTATATTATTTAATTATAATATTAATTATATAATTATTAATTATTTATTAATATTATTATTATATATTTAAGTAATACTTATTATTAATTATTACCAATAGTAAATGTGAGTTACAACCACACTAAGGTACCATTACAAATCATAACTAATATATAATTGTTGCGGTAAAGTTATGAATGGAATTATCTTTGGCATATAGATAAATAAATTCTTATATAATTTATTGGATAATTTGTTATTAAATACTTTAGATATAATTTATAAGAAATTCTATAAATATATTAAACAATTTTAGAATAATAAATGATATTAATATTAGCAAATATATAATTATATTTAAATATAATTGATATAAATTTATAATATAATAAAATTATTAAAATAATATATAAATATAATATAAAATTTATTATAATTATATTTATAAATATAAAATAATAAATATAAATATATATTAATAATATTAATTATTATAATATATTATAATAAATAATATAATAGCATTAATACGTAAATTTTAAAATTTAATTTTATTAGAGAATATTATATATGATAAGGCTTTTTCTTAAGAATATTAAACTGAAAAAGTAAATATTATTATAATAACAATTCTCAACTAGCATCTCATCTCAATACTGAACATCAATAAATCCACTATCTACATCATCTAGCATACTAATCTATCATCTCTATCATTATCTATACATAAATAGATCACTTACTATTAATACTACTGATCTATATTCAGTTATATATTATTATTATAAATATATATGGACACCAAGACTGTTGTACCTCGTATTAATGACAACAAATTTAGATGTACTACTGAGAGTCTATTTATATTACTATAATTATTATTAAATATAGATAGTTAGATTAATTTATATCCCTTAATACAATATCGGCACGTTAGTCTATGATTCTATACCTATCGATTATCACTTAGTAAATATATACTAGTCAATATAAGTATCATGCACCGATTATTCATTTATATGGTTGACATATCAATCTCTTAATGAATTTAATACAAAATTATTAACTAATATTTAGTATTATAAATAAATTAATATAGATATAAATTATATTAATGAATATTAAATTATAAAAGTAATTAAATTATTAAAATAATAGTATATACTTCATGAAACAATTTAGAATTTATATATGAGTTATTACTATTAATAATTAGATAACATATTCAAGTATACTTTTATGTTAAGGGTACTAAATACTACTAATATAACTAAAAATAAGTTAATAGAGTATATAAATACTAATATCAATAATTAGGCTGTTGAAGAGTCAGAGAGTCAGCCCAGGGAGGCAGCTAACTTATTAAAAACTTCTACCTACATCAAAATTATTTAATAAAAGTTATTTAATTTAATATTTTTTTTGATATTACGTTCGTTTTTCCGTTTATAACTAATAATTTAAATAATCATAATCTAAATATATTAAAATAATAAAATAATAGTAATAAATTTACATTAATAATATATATTTAATTATAAAAACAATAAAACAAATATAATAATCCTATAATCATAAAAAACTATAACACACAACTCGTGCAGTAGGACCGGTCACATGAACCATCATTACCGATCTACTCAAATCTAGCTAGAAAGATGGATTGCTGGTATCAATACACTTCCCAATTGCTCGCCATTTACGCTTGATGAATCTTCGGGAGGCAAGAATTAAAACTCGACTGCCGAACACTTGTGGCGCTGAGTTTGGAATAGCCGCTTAACGACGTTGCGATTGTCCTATAGTCCCTCCCTGTAGTAATCCACACACGTGAGATATTTCAAGTGGATACACGCGCACGTTAAACAATAAAATCCTAAGCCAAAACGTAGTCTTAATATACTATTACTAAATAACCAATCGTACCATAGTAAAATGATATAAGTTCTATCATTGGAAAAAGACTCGGTCATTACGATTTGTTGTCCATCAGATTTGACGATTTTCCGTTGCAAGTGGCCGTTCACTCCATATGAATGTTAGCAGGACACTTTAAAACGCAGGGACTTATATGTAAAGTGTTATCAGATGTAAAGTAAGTCGTATTAATAGATCTGTGGCTAAAACAATACAAGTAAGATAATAATGATGAGATATAGAATGTATTAATAAAAACCCACATTTATAAAAAATAAGGACGGCGAATGAAAGAAGATAAAATCGTTGATCGGGAAAAGAAGAAAATTAGAAGAGTTTTATTCCAGAATCCACCTCTTACATACACTTCTTCAATACACTCATAATTGCCCACGTTATACTGGTTCGACTTATTATATCGAGTTCGATATGTTCCTGGCCATTCCAGGTAGAGACACAGTGCGGTATCGGGGGAATCCAGGAAAAAATCCGTCGGAGAACCACTCCCTCATCACGGTCGCATAAATATTTCATCTGCAAAAATTACTCTACGAGACCTCACTAGAAATCGTACCTTGCATCCACATTTACCGCGATACTATCCACTTGTCGACGTATGATACTAAGCGAACACTTATCATCAACCCAGAAGTGCGTCATAACCTCCTTGGGTCTCTCCTACCTTAAACCATAACTTTGAGAATATGCCCTCCTATCACAGATCAAACTAATACTTCTATTTGAATCTGCCTTTGTTATCAACTTCCTTCACATAATTTAGACTATAATAATTTATTAATTTTTGGAGTGAAAAAGAAAAATAAGTGGGATTTTCTTTTGGTTATGCACAATATCGTCCATACCATGATAAATAACCAAATCTCTTACGGTCCTGCATAAAATAAATACTATTTTTCCTCTAACATCAACACTGTGCGAGCGATTCTAGTCATCCTCTTCCCTGACTCTCTATCTCACCTCTAATGGTTCAACTATATGCCGGTTGGCCATATGGAGATGTAGCGAGTGTGATCGGGGAGCAATGGCCGCGCAACATCTAAGTTGTAACTGATTAGCAAAGCACAATATATAGGACAAAACTCCCCGTATGTATACCTCATTATTATACGAGTGCTTATTCCTAAGCTGCATATCGCACATTAAGCCCATGCCCTACTGTTCAATTTCTATAACTAACTACAATATTCTCAATAAACTAGCACTTGATTATCACCTCACTGATTATGAAAATTAGCATCGATACATGTTCCAAACCATAATTTCCTGCAAACAGGAAGAGGATCGCATCCAGAGAATATATCACATCATAAACTATCGCCTAATAGCTCTCAGCACTATTGCTATGCTAATCTAACGAGTACTTCTTGTAAACACTTTTACAAAACAACTCTCACTTCTTTATAAGAAATCGATTAACAATATTGGAAAGTACATTCACTATATCTGATATGTGAGCCACTAAAACGGAAGCTTTATAGACGGCTACACGAAAGTGTCTAGACTGTAGCGATATACTCAATAGCTAATAATATAACCTAGACTTAATGGTTTTTTTGTCCTCTATTAGTAATCACGGAGGAGGAACATCTTGTGTGGATGATCGACGCTTGAGAGAATATCAAAGAAGCATTATGAAACAGAGAGAGTTACTAGCCGCAGCAACACACTATTGTGCTTTACAGAAAATTACTGAGCCATTCTCTATATGAGAGAATGGATATTGTACACAATCATCATATCTGCTAGATTGCATAATCTATGATGACTATGCACTTTCTTCAATCGCTAATGAGCGGCGTTGTTGATCAAGTAAGGGCGACTCTCTACTTTTCAATAGTTGGTCGGTTCCACATATCGTAGTTTATATCATGTAATAATCTTCATTATACACTATAACTTAATATATATCCCAACTTATTATCACTTAATGATAATTAACTTCTCACCGTCACACCTCGAACTCTATCTTCACTCATAAACAATGACCGATGCCTATCGACCCTTAATTACATTCATTTCAACTCATATCATAATTTATGCTCTCTCTTTTACATTATACTCAGTAATTATGCATCTCATTCCATAATACTTTCCTGATTTCTAAATTACATCGCTGAATCTGGTGATAAGAATTTCATCGAGGATTTGAGAGTTCGATCTAATCAAATAAACCTATTGTGACAATATTCCAATTAACTATTATATAAAACCACATAACTTCTAACTAATCTCCTCTTCACAAAACATCACTCTATACTTTCCTATCATATCTTTCGTGAACGTGTATCTCATAGTCTCTCCTAGTATGACAATAATAAACATTCCAATTGGTCCATTTTAACATATAAACAAGAAAAAATGTCTTGTAGAAATACCTATAAATAACTAATATATTACACCAATATTCCATCAGATTCAACAATATTGTGGGACGCATCAAAGAAACTATTAAGTTCTCACTGTATGTTGATTAATTGAGAGCAGTAGATATAAATATAATATATTATATCTCACATCATTATACTCAAGTAATGATTCACTACGATAATATCATAGCTATAACAAGGGTCATCATTCCCAATATAAACCATATAGATATTATGGAGTACATATAAAAGTACTGCACGCATTAATATCTAGGTAGGGTGAGTCAGAGGGTGATCTATGAGGTATATCGCACAACTTGCATTTTGAGACATAAGTACGCGAAGTCAAATAGAAGAACCAAAGAGGCTTCATGAAACAAGTAGAGAGATCCTTGTATAATCTTTCGCAAATAGTAATGAAATACGACTTGACACTTAGGGTTTGCTAATATCTTAATGACGGCGCGATGTTGAGGATTAAGCTTAACTTAAATTCATCTATATCCTAATAATAATGAGTTAAACACATGACCGCGGCATGGATTAGCTCGCCATTGAATCATATATTAGCGTCAAACACACGACTTAATAGTATCCATAAGGACCACCGTTACGAGACCAATGGCGAGATTTAGACTACAAAGGAGTTGCTAAGAGAGTATCATATCCTACACAAGAGTTTGTGCTTGACATAGATTAACAATATCTCTCCAGGCTAGTTCGGATCTATATGGACTGCTATCCATATTACTTTATACCACACTACGAGTATGATTCTAAGTGGAACAATGTATGCTCATTTTCGTCGCCAGTACTTCTTTAGATTTAACCTGCGATGCGCGAACTTTTAATCCTCCTCACTTTATTAATATAAGCATAGCAGTCTGAGTATCTCCATAAATGCGATATAATATTGCGCTAGATAGTGATACTTAATATATGAATATGCGTAACTACGATGAGACCCCCCCTTCCTTGAATAGGGAGTTCTGCATGTGCGTGGTGGATGACAAACGTATAACAAAATACAAAAATTACTCTTTGGCTGGCGCATATTATACCAGGCAAATGAACTGAATAATCCTACTCACACCATCCAAACATCATTCTTCAGATTATCCCATTAAATCGCAACTCTTCTTGCGAATCATACAAAATCTCACAGATGGACCATAATGTAATCGCAACTATAAAAACCTAGAGCAACAATAAGTTTTAAATCAAACTAATTACAAAAAACACTTATGAACATATATAGAAATAACCTTTAGAATTCTAGTACTCTGAAATTTGCACACAACTACAATGCAGATATGCTTATTCATTATAGCTACATAATAAAAAACGAAAGATTCATTTTTTCTATGTCTAGTAATTACTATATATTGCGTGTGTCGCGCGCTTCTCACGATTCCTGTTCACTAACATAAAATAAGCTTATCAACACAAACTACATTCATAACCTAACACCACTACATATTTACACTGATTATTACACTATATCATCTTATTGTATTTATACAGTCACAAGAGCAAATACAATAATTTGCACCTTTTCTAAATACTACATTACACATTCTCATCACTCAACCTCACCACATAATTATTACCTCACTGAATTTATACCATTACCTACATACGATTCAATACATTATTTATTCAGTTAGAAAGAATATGAAGTACTTGCTATAAGTGCAGATCATACTGAACCTTACTCTATATACAGGTCATGCAATTAGCTATATCATCATATATGGCAAAAGTGGAGTATAGTGGTACAGTGGGCAAGTCAACTAACTACTCACCATTTTTTTAATCTGTCTCATCTAGTAGCCTTTAACGAATCACGCAGTACATAACCATGTGGGCAATTTATGTCTGTCGTTCCCACACATAGGTTATAGGGGAGCAGGGATGTCCTGGTAAGATGTTGTCTAGAAAGGGATGTGATAAAGTAGATGAGATATTAGTCAAGATGTTTCTGGAGGATGATGTGTGGATTAATGAAGCAGAACGAGAAAAGGCGAACCATTGGGCACTGGAATTTCATACATACCATAAGCAAAATGGGTCATATATATATATATATATATATTATCATATATATAATATATATTATATATATATATCTATATATACTATATATATATAATCTATATATATATATATATAATAATATATATATATATATCATATATATATGTAACCACCACTCACGGGGCCCGAGCCCTTTTCAAGGAGGTGGCGGAAAATTAAAACATGGAAAAAAAAACCACCCAATCCACCAGCCTAAGGCAAATCTCTTCAGGTGAGCGCAGACGTGAACTTTAAGAGAGAAGATTAAATATAGTTGGAAAAACAGACGATGCAAAGGAGTTCCACAGAACAGAAGTAGCTGAAAAAAAAGAGGCACAACAACGAACAAGTCTGGGGCTCTTAAATACTCAAGCAAAACTCATGCGAGAGCAAGGCACCCCTTGTATTTCGAGGGCGACTCAATGGAAGTGGAATGCGAGCGGCCAACTCCCCTGAGCATCTACCGCTGTAGTACCTATAGAAAAGAGATAGTGCGCCAACGTCACGTCGCAGAAGGAAGAGGGTCAAGAGAGTTTGAAAGTAGGGGACAGTTTTATTAGTCTCATTAGCCTTAGACTCAATCCTATCCCAATAGAAGGGTGGAACGCCGAAGCCCCCCCAAATGTGAGAACAGTACTCTATACCATGGCGAATGAGACCCCGCTTATATAACTGGAGTAAGCTGTGCAGAGGAAGAAAATTCCCGCAACCTTGAACAGAACTCCCAGTTTCCTTGAGGCCATTTTAGCAAACCGATGTGGTGTGAGGTTTCCCGAAGACAATTTATTGTATGTTAAGACCAAGAATGTTTATGTTATTCACAGGAGAGACGTTAGAGCCGACGAAGGAAATACTAAAGTTGGGAGATGTTTTTGAGAAGGAGATGTGGAGAAGTTGAGTTTTTTAAAGAGTTGAATTTTACAAGGTTGAGGTGACGCCACTGGGAAATCCCATCGCCGACGACACAGGATAAAGAATCGGAAAGCTGAAGCACTCGAGCACTCTAGAAGCAAAAGAAGGAGCAGCATTGAAATGAGTAGAAGAGTGGAGGGTTGAGTCATCGGCAAAAGAGTGAACAGGAGTTTGAAGTAACAGCTGAGGAGATCGTGATGAAAAGTTAGGAAAAAGTTGGAGATAGAACAGAACCCTTGCGGAACACCACAAATTTAACCAGGAAAGGAAGAAAGAAGGTCGCCCATCAATGAGTTGCCTGATTAGAGCGATCAGAAAAAAAAACTAATAAGAGTAACAAAAGGAAGGAGGAAACCCAAAGGAAATTTATATACATATATATATACTCTATATATAATATATATATATATATATCATATATATATATATATAGAGATATGATCGTATATATACTTAGTACTATATTACTATATATATTACATGTATATATATATATATAACCAATTCATGGATGTATTACAGGATTTCTAGTTTGAGGGGGGAGCAAAGTGAGTGATTCATAATATATGAACTATGGATAAATTATACTATAATATAAATGAATAATATATAGTGAGATATATATATATATTATAATATTAATATATATACTATATATATATTATTATTTATATTTTTTATTAGTTATATATTATTATATATATATATATATAAATTATTGTCTTCAATTGTGTATATATTTTTAATTTTCTCAATTGTTTTTTAATGTGTTTCTGCTATCTAAATATTCAATCGAGGTACGTTTTCCTTCAGTGATTGATTAACATCTTTGCAGTCCGCCCAAATGCCATCTTTGATCATACTGTATATGTTCTAGTCTGGAATTATATTTTTGGATATAGGGTGAACTTTATATCTAGTATAAAAGTTCACAATATAGAAATGTGGTTGCCAACACGTAAAGCTGTTGTAAAACATTTTTACATTAATAATCTTTATGAAATATTATAATATAGATCTTACATTATTAGATATTTATAATACTACTTCATTATCTATCGACTTGGTGTATTTTTTTCAGTTTTTCTAACACTAAACCCTTACAAACGTCGTCTGGCAAAACATATAAGGTTTATAATTTTTATTTCGTCAAGATTTTAGGGGGGGGCAAGTGCCCCTGCCTACCCCATATATATATATATATATATATATATATATATTATAATATATATACAGAGAATAATATTATATATTATATTATATATATATATCTATATATATTAATATATAATTATAATTATAATATATCATATAATACTAATATATATACTACTACTCGCAACATTATTAGGGGGTCATTACTAGCTAGTACCTGAGACGTAATAGAGGTTGATCAGAGGGGGGGGACGTATTCATTACTACTACTATACTATATATATAATATATAATATACATATATATATTTATATATATATATATACGTATATAATACCCGGAGGGGTATATATTTAGGTATATCGGTATAATATATAGCATACGATACTCTTTTATATTAATTAATTCACTATTACTATCATTATTATTATTATATTATTACTTATTATTTATTATTGCAGTTAGAGATACCAAATGTTAATATTTGTTCAATTAATCGCAAAAATTGACGATGACGATTGAGAAAATCTGCTGATTTTGCGCCACGAGATGACGGTAACAAGATTAAATCAGTACCCATCCACAACACACATATTATATATATCCCGTATATATAATTATAAATATATATATACATACTACTATATATATTATATATACAAAGACAATTATACTAAACTATTTCCAAACACTACATTATATATATATAATATATCAATAATAATATATATATATATATACCCCGTAGATATAGTAGGAGGGGGATTGTATAGATACTAGTTTATATATATATCTACCCCCTACTGCACGATCTAGTCTCACATTATATATATATAGCTATACGTGAGAGTAGTAGACGTGAGATAGTATACCTATACTATATATATACCACTTATATATATAATGCTTATACTAATCTTTATTGAAAGGTCTCATGTTTTAACATATATCATATATTGGATATATACTATATATAATATATTATTGAGTATTACCTCTATTAGTATATATAATGAGTAATCTGTCAATCTTCATGAAATTTTGGGAACCTATATAATTGTAATAGATACATCCTTTTAATTTATAGATTACTTATATATTATTATATATTAAACTATTATTTTATTTAAAAAATTATACATATAAGAGAAGAAATAAAAATATAATAACAATTAATCATTAATTAAATACAAATATAATATTAATATATATATATAGGGATAGTGGATATGAAGTGGTCCGACATGGAGGAAATTAGACAGAGTACCTGGGAAGACCAAGCGACAGAGGGAGATATCACGTGAATCTTGAGTCAGTATAAAATACGCTGAATGCTGAAATGAGAAGAAATGAATATTATTGGCAACGCAGAATAAAAGAGCATACAAGAGTATTGTAAGATGAATGCAGGGGATGAGCTGAGGATAGGAGTTGGGTGTTATGGCGAACACACTCATGAGGCCAGGAAGATGAAGCTATCACTAAACATTGACGAATTCCATAGTGACCGAAGCCCGTTCTCCCTGATCTGAGCACTCCCTAGGTAATCACATTGTCTGACACTGCCCGCGACTGTAGCTAACTTCACATAAATAGTATAAAAGCTATAGAGGGGGCAAATATAGGATGGGATACTTTTTTCGACTGTGTCACCATATTACATCAACTAGCACTTGCTCTTTATCCCGATGCATTTAACGCACCAAACCTACCCCAGTAACCTTAGGGCAAAAAAGAGAAAGATATAAATTAAGATAGATGAATGATGATGATTGAATGATGATGATGATATATATATACTATATAGAATAAGCATATAGTAGTATATAATATATCAATACCGCTATATCTATTGGTCATTATGGGTATCGTGAGCAGGAGGTAGGTTCCCCTATATTATTTTATCCCCCGATATAAGACTCTAATTATTAACAAGTGTTTTATATCTCCATATTGTCTTGAAGGAGTAATCACGGGGAGATACCACAGGAAATCGAAACTTATAATGAAAGATAAATAGCCGGCACCAATATAATCACAAGAATAAACCAAGCGCCACCTTATAAACTAGATAGTTATACGCAGTCGATAGTATTTATTTCTCTGCCCATATAATATAAAATAATATAAATATATATATAATAAATATAATATACAAATAATTATAATAGTAAATATATATATATATATATATATATATAATACTATTAGGTATATAATATAATAATCAATATATATATATATATAATATAATTACTATATATAATAATATAATATAAATAGTATAATATATACATAATAATAAAATCTACTATTAAAATACAAACAGATTGATACTAATATAATTATTAAGTTTAATTTATCATAAGCATTTTACTTCCAACAATAAGCTTTTAAATTAAGTATTATATATAGTAACAAAATAATTGATGAGAAAGAAAAACAGAAAAACTTAAGGTTGAAAAAGAGTTCTGAAACTGCTCAAAACATCCAACTTTAGAAGTGTTTAGTTAAATGAATAAAAAAAATGAAAAGAAAAGAACACGTACCTATAACACAAACCACTCACAAATTTTTTATTCTAATCTTATAATATTTAATTAGCTATTTATCGGTTTTCGTTTTTCCCATAAAAAATATTTTTCTTCTTAGATCCTCTCTAGCAAATTTCCAGTGAGAAAAGATATAAACAAATGAAAACGTTAAAGAGAAACTTTACATGTGAAAAAGGATATAATTGAAGTGAACAATAGCTTTTAAAAAAATTAGTGTTGCTGGTCAATTCATATTTCTTAATAATTTATTATTATTATAAGTCTATGTAACAACTTACATGCTATATTAATACATACACCATTACAGTAGAGAATAAATACATATATCCTTTTAAAAATTATCACATAAAAACGGAACTGCAAAATGAACCATTTTGGCAAACAAATTGGCAGCCACCAATTTACTTAAGAACAAACAATCCCGTAGCACAAATTCTCCATACCTATTAAGTGAACATACAAGCGAAATTCACACTAATAACGAAATCTCTTACGGAAGCGACATCATCATATAAGGGCAATAGATTTGTTGAGAATACATCTCTCACCAAAAATGATTCAAGAGATCACTACCCATTGGGTTTGTTCTGTAGAAATACTTCAATCAGCTCATCTTAATTATCTCAATACTAACTAAGGCATAAGGATATTCCTCCTATCTACGTTAAGCTATCAATATCTTCTAACGACCGGAATGGTGATAGATTCCTATAGCCACTATAATATTTATATGAATTTTCTTGTAGCATTTAAATATTCAATGCTGTTGGTTGTGAACCGTTTAGAATTACTTTTTACTTAGTTATTATTATTAGTATAATTTCTATATTATTACTTATTATCTTATTTATTAGTATCAATTTATAATATTACTCTTCTCTCATCTATGTAATATCCTTTAGATAGACCTATTTCAACAGAGCTACTACTAAAATAAAAATAAAGGCTTATAGTTTCAAATATTTTTGAGAACTTGAATATTAATTTGGAAAAATGGGTTTGTTTTTAGTCATCAATTACAACATAATACCATATATATATATGGGATTTTAACTATCATGTTATAGATTTAAAAAATTCAGTTTTCTGAATTATCTATTATCTGCAATATTTAAAATATGATTATTATGACGATTTATTATTCACTTTATATTGCTTGCTTTTTAATGATTATTAAAAGATTTGATTAAATTAATCATTAAATTTACTATATTATTACTCATAATTAATTCAATTATTAATTTTATATATTATTAAATTTCTATCACGTCATATAAATTAGCTATACACTTTGCATTCTTTATCCTAACCTAATATTTTTATGGTATTTAGTAAAATTTGATTACCTACTTATCAATTTGACATTCGTATTATCCTTATGATTAATTTAATTTTAATATTTACAATTACTTCTTTTTAATCGTATATTATTATTATTATTATTCGCAGTTTACTAGCATTAACATGGAGGTCGTAGATTAAGTGAGAACCACAATTTTTATTGTCAAAATTACAGTACTAAAATAAAGTAAGCCCTTTCTAAATCTATTTATTCCTTTTCTAATTAATACTTAATATGTAAGCAAAAAACTATGCTACTCTCATCGGAGAGAATAAACAATATATCTTCTATTTCTGAGAACTTTTTTATTTCCTATACTTAGATGTTCAATTAATTATTATTATATCACCATTTATATTATATTAGTTTATTATTTTTATAATATTTTATTATTATATCTAAATTTAATGGGTATATCTTATGTTTTATTGTTATTAATTATTAATTTTATTATTATTATATTATTCTTACTGTTATTATTATTTTGATTACCTTTCTCTTATCAACTATTTCTTGATAATAATGCTTACTTATAACCATAATCATATTTCTACTCTAGCTCTATTATTGAGATATTTGACTATGGAAATAAAGAGGGAAAAGAGACAATTATTGACAGTAGTCAGTCCCCTAGACTGGGCTGTTCAGGGGTGTAGAGATATGATCTCCTAGAGACCTGACGGTGTTGAGTATGTCTCTGAGACTGGTGTTGGCAGTTGGTCCCCTTGAGACTCGAGGTCTTGAGTATGGTCCCTGAGACTCACGGGTGATTTGAGTTTATAACGTCGAGATCCCATGAGACTACTGGTGTCGCAGTAGTGGTACCTGTGATCATGGGCTGTCCGAGATAAGTGATCATTGTTTCTTCTCGTCTTAAGAGACTGGAGGAGTGTCAGCAGCCTAGTCGGATCCTGATGATCTGCGGCAGTTGATCAGTAGATATCCCCTAGAGACTCTGGTGTCATCGGTAGTGGTCCCTGTAGACTGGGTGTCGAGTAGTGGGTCACTTGAGACGGGTGTCAGAGAGTGTGTTCCACTGAGACTGGTGTCAGAGAGTAAGTAGTCCTCGAGAGCACTCCCAGGGTGTCGAGTAGCTGCGTTTACCCATTTAGCAACGGGTGTCCAAGTAGTGGTCCTGTGCACATGGTGTCCGAGTAGTGGTCCACTTTGAGACTGGTTGTCGAGTATGGTCCCTAAGACTCGAGATGTCGAGTAGTTAGTCCCTGAGCACTCCGAGGGTTTACGAGTAGTGGTCCCTAGCACTCTTACGGGTGTCGAGTATGATAAGTCCCTGAAGACGGGTGATTCGACAGTAGTGATCCCCATGAACAGACCTACGGGTGTCGCAGTAGTATCCCTAAGACTGGGTGTCAAGTAGGGACTCCCTACGAGCTGAGGTGATCAGGGGTTAGAGTTAGATCGATCCCTGAGACTGGGCTGTCTGAGCTCACTGAGGTCTCTCTGCGCGCGTAGACTGAGAGGTGAGAGTGTTGAAGAAGATGAGGTAAATTTCTTCTGAGACTGAGAAAATAGGTTGTTGAGGCTAGTAGGTGAATTACCCTAGAGACTGGGTGTTGAGAGTGACTCAGCCCAAACAACACCCATAAAAGAAGAACAAAAAAAAAAGAAAAATGTTGGGTTAGGAAGGGTTTCTCTGCGAGGTGCGGGGGTCCCTTAGCCCACATCTCTGTACGAAAAGAGCTATGAACTAGTCCTATAATAGGGTGAGCTCCATTGTGACTGAGTGAGTGTTTATTACGTGAGTAGTGTGCCGTGAGACTACCGCGTGTCGACTAGTCGAATGCTCCTGAGACCTTCAGATGTACTCGAGTTAGATGGTCCTATGACTCAGTGTCGAGTATAGTCGGTACCTTGAGACGAGAGTGTCGGATGCTAGTGGTCCACACTTGAGACTGTGTATGCGAGAGAGTAGTGTATCTCCCCCTGATGACTAGGGTGTCAGAGTAGTGGTCCCTAAGACGGGATGTCAGTATTAGTGTCTCCTGAGACTGACGGTAGTATAAGGATGTAGAGTAGATGGAGATCCTGAGACTGGGTTTATGAGTAGTGATTCTTTATCACCCTGAGACTTGATGTTGAGTAGTGTTCACCTCTGAGACTAGTCGGATTCGTGTACGGTCTACCTATGATTACTTTAGGGTTTGTTAGAGTAGTGTATTTACCCTTTAGATATTCTATGGTTCGAAGTGATGGTTCCTGTGCACTGGGGTTGTCTTACTCTAGGATTCTCTTGGAAATATTGTTGTGTCGTTGTAAGTTGTTCCCTGAAGCTTGGAGGAATGTACAGAGAGTAATGAAATCTCCTTGAGCATATTGAGTAGAAGTAGTGGTCCCTGTGACTGGAGCGTACTGAGTAGTTGGTCCTTAATGATACTATTGAGGGTGTCGTAGAGTAGAATGAGTCCTGAGACTGGTGAGTGTCGTGAAGTAGTAGTCCTCATGTAAGACTAAGGGTATAGTTACTGAGTAGATAGGCCCTAAGACAAATATGGGTGTCAGTATGGTCCTGTGAACTTGGTGTCGAGTAGTGGTACCTTGAGACTATGATTATTTACGATGATAGTTGGTCCTATGTAGACTTATTAGTGATGTTCGAAGTGTGGCTCCCTGCGATCTACTGAGGCTTACGATATTATAGTTAGATACTACCTGAGACTAGGGTATTCGAGTAGTATGGTCCCTTGAGACCTGGTGTCGAGTAGTAGATTACTCACCTGAACTGGGATGTCGACGTAGATGGTCCCATATGAGTAACTGAGTGAGGTGCGAGTAGTAGTACTCACTAAGACTTAAGGAGTAGTCAGTAGTGTGTACCCTTCGAAAGACTGGGTTAGAGGGTGTTAGTGAGTAGTGTATTAACATATCAATATAATACTAATATACATATATAACTACTACTATATAATTGTTTTATATATTTTCTTCTTAGCAATACATTATGTTTTATACAAATAAATAATATATATATGTAATATATATCTAAAGAAATCTCTATATATATACTTATATAATATAATATATATATATAATATACTAATACATATATAATATATATAATATAATATATATTAGACTTTAAAATATCAATCGTGGTAGCAAATAATAAATATTTCATCATAAACCAAGTTGATCATGGTTGAAGTGTTTTGCGTTAATAATGGACAACACCTAAACTCACACTCCTTGAAGCTATACAATAACATTTAATAAAAAATTTAAGTCCTACTCTTTTATAAAGCAAACAATCAACACATTACTTTACAACTCCTATCATTCTTTCTACTAACAACAACAAAGTACTTTCTACACCCGCCCGCCCCAACCCACATTCAATACTGAACCCTTCACTCCTCGTCCGAAGCGGCGGCATCCACCTGGTTTTGAAACCAGGTCCGTCACTTTTTATCCTAAAATAAATAAATAATAAAATTAAACCAACATCCAAACTGTATCACACCCACACACTTTATCACGACACTACTCAACAGTTTACTGACCGGAACACAAATTTTCCTCTCTCAAACATGGCTCGCAGCAGTGAGTGTCAACAGATGTTCTTTACACATCTTCGATGGGATTCACTCTTGAGAAGTCGTCTCATCTTCCTTCTCTCCAAGTATACTCTTGAAATCAACTCTCATACATACCGACCGTTAACTCACATATGCAAAAGGATTCCGTAAATTTTCCCTAAGTGTAAGTTTTCGTGCAATGATGGACCTCCGACTCCATCCGATCAATCTCGGCTATCTGGATGTCTCTTGTGATTGTGGCACCGTATCTGCTCTCGTAGACGCTAAACGCGACAGACAGAGAATCTGGGGTTTAAATTAATTTGGAGGCCTACGCTCACTCCTTCACCAATCCCCGTTCTGCGCTAAGTCCAATCCCCCCCCTCACCGCCACACGCGACGCAGAAACACACCTACCATCCGAGTTTCTCACACATCGATCCAGTACAATCACACCTCAATACACATTCTCCAATATCATCCATCACCACTCACCATCCAACACAAAACACCTCGCGCACACACTTATATATTCATAACATAGTATACCCCATCATTGACTCACCAATTCCTCCACCCTTACAGATACAACCCCTACCACCACCCCCCCCCACAACCCAAGACCCACCTCAACAATAATTTACAGCTACGCGCCACATCCAGGTGTCGTAATACCACACGCATATTATTCTTATTTAGCCGCATAAAAAATAAATAATTATGAACTAGTTGTGTGAACAAAAAACAACTTATACTTTTTTTATATAATTTTTGAGCTTCAAAATGATTTATTTTCAAATTCTAATATTATTAATTTAATTTTTTAGTTTTATTTCGATCGTAAAGACTATTTTAATTATTTGGAATACTCCTCACAATTGACTCGAGTGATATGGTATAATATAACTAATACTATACCCTCTACTATATATATCATATATATATATATACTACTATCACCTACACCATCATTCTTACTCACTACTATCATATACACCCCCCATAATACATATTCCTCACCTACATACTATCAACTTATATAATTCTAACCTCACCACTCACTCTATAACATCACTAATAATACATACACATATCACACACTCCACCAAATCACCCAACGGAACCCACCACACAGATCCTTTCTTTTTAAACATAGGCTAAACAATCAGCTACACATGTAAACTGAGAGAAACGGCAAGGCTCCTGCAACAGTAAATCCAACAGCAACTCCAAATACAACACATCTCTCGCGCTAACTCAATCAACCTACACCCCTCAACCCTACCCGACACAATTCTACCCCACCCAGAGCATAACAGCGATTCTTTAAAACTCTTTCTCTTTCACATATTATCTAATCTTCATTTTCTCTATACAAATTTTTTTTTATATCTTTATTATTCTGTACTTCATCTCATCACAATTAACTTCCGAATCATATTTCTATTACACATATAAATTTATCCCCACAACACTAAAAACTTAGAAGGGCTTTCAGTTAGCAACGGACACTGGGGAGAAAGACCAATCAAATTATAAAGTTACACTAAATACAACAAAACCACCAAAGAGACCTGTTTAAATTATAGTGAAGTATAATAACCTTAATAATTTTTTTATTTCCTCTCTGTAACAACTAAAGAGAAATCTCCCCCCGGAGTTGAATCAAAATAAAAACCCACAACAAGACTCAAAATAAAAGAAATAGCGAAATTCGAAAATAGTACCGTGAAAAAGACAATCATCTAATCATATTCGTGCCCAACCACTACTTAAACCACGAGCGTGAGCTCACCCGAAACGTGAGCGGTTCCGCAAATCGCCCTACCACACCATCTGTCCTGCCCACGCTAATAACAGAGAGCTCGTTCGAGTCCTCTCTCAAAAAACTCAGCGTCCACAGTGAACCTACCATTTAATGTTTAATTCCATTTATAATTTCGACGAATTAACAAATAATCACAACAAAAAAACAACCAACTGAACCACTAAAAACACACATACTCCTTAAAATTTTCCAGCCTTCTCCCCACTAGTACTATCACCTACTATCACCCCACCTCATACCTACCTCATTATCAACCTATCACTATCCAACTAACCTGCACCCCCCTCACATACTAGTCACCATAATCATCCTACCAATAACTCACACAATAACCATCAACTATACCATACATTATATCATGACTTCATCACTATATACATCAACTAACTAAATATATCACAATACCTCAAAAACATCAAACTATTAGTAGGCGATCAAATCAGTAATATATACAAATCAAAATTATTACTACACAAATAAAAATATCATCGTACTCACAAAGCCCCCAACTCACTATAATTCCATACCCTTCACGAACCTGATAAACGACTATATTTCTCTCACCCTATTCTTATTAAAACAATTCTAATGCTAAGTATTCATCTTCATAACAAACTGTTACACGTCGACCTCCATCTTGGTAGAAACTATTACTACTAGACCTTCATTCTCTCAACAAGCTATTACATCTCAACTTACTTCCATCCAACAAGCTATTACATCTAAAAATTAAAAAAAAAAAGTCTTAAGAATATTTCTCATAAATATATTCATAAGCTATTCGCTATCTTTTAAAAATCTATAATAAAAATAAAAAACCTAAAAAACTAGTATACTTCTCTTAAATGTTACATCCTTTGTTTATATTAATCACAACCTGCATTTATTAGTTATCTTGTATAATAACAGGATTCCGAAAAAAATTATCCCAGCAATCCCAAGGTTATTTATCAATTACTTCTACAGACTAGCAATACAAAAATTACATCATCCTGACTAGAGGGCAACCTTCATCTCTGAAAATTTGTACTATCATTGCCGACCTACCGCAACAGCTCTACCATCTTTTCTTACTGCCATGACTTCAATCAAAATATAACAAACTACAAGACCTAGTAAACACACACCCTTCAACACCGCGTAAAAACACTCTTTCCCCTTATTTTTTTTTAACAAAGTAAATTAAAATAAGATAAAAGTTTTATGTTATTTTATATAAAATATGACTTGAATCAATAGATCAATCGATCATGGATAGGTGGGGGAGGGTGGGGTGAAGCAAATAAAAATAAACCACATAACAATCGAACACCCACCAGTTTTTTTTGACGCTAACGTTCAATTGAAAACATTCGTCCATTTAACCAAATAACTCATGCACCTACATCATAGATCGAAACACATCAACACCTACCAGACTCTCAACTCACAGCTACATCCGCGTCGTGCGTCGGCGCGCCAGGTCGTTCGATATTACTGATTCTCACCTTACCACACATAGCATACTTAAGCCCGCCAGGTGTGTAAAAGCCGCCAAATTTATTTTTTGTTTCATCACACACCCCACAACCACATCTCAAAACAGCTCCACATCCAACACACATTCTTCTACGCATAACATAAACCATACACATCACGCACCCAAATACTAAATGTCTTTAATATAATTAACCATTAATTAATAACCTACTAATTAATAATCAATCAAAACAATTTATTCAGTAAATGACCACTACCCAATCATAATACCATCACTCAAATACATAAAACTCACAATCACGATACACAGATCACAACAATAACCTAGCATACTAAAATAATATCAAACCAATGAAAACATACAAGACAAATCATAATGAAATTATCTCACAGAAAAATATAAAATGAAAATAAAATAAAATCATAATCACCATACAGACACATACATCACAACATAACCTAAAAATCAATAAATCACACACTCAAAATTAAGATACAATCATAACAATACAACTACATAACTTAATTAATATAATAATCACAGATTTCAACCATTACCATCGATAACTTGTATAAAAAGTAACGCTGAATAAGATAATGTATCTAAAAAACGAACAAAAAACATACAAAAAAGATAATGATAATGAAACATTATACCAATTGGACCATATCCACCCCCTAACTAGCCACTCATCAGTACATCTCCAACTTTACTTCAGCAAACGGCACCCCACATACCAAAACCAACCCAATCCCTCCAGCACCACAACCCTCACCAAACACTCAACCGGCTCAGGAAGACGGCTGATTCCACTTCAGAATAACAAAACTGATAATATTCCTGACTCACTCCATCAACCAGCTACTCCAATCATAAATTCGGGTGAACTGCTATCCATAAACTCACCATCTCACGACAATTTCAAACACAACATGGGAAACCACCAAGGTACCATCAAGCACACGGACATCGAAGAACAAAGAACCCCGCAAAAATCAATTTATAGAGGAACTCCAATTCTCACTCTATACACCGGGCTAAAACTTCCACAAAGCCAATAACCATATCACCTGGCAGCAGGACGAATAGAAGAGATCTAACTAACTCGAATGCACCGAGACACCCCGCAGCCCCTCAGCCGCCGATCGACATCCACATGCACCACTTTCGCGAATCGGGCAACCCGCCCCTGACACCTCTCAATAACTTAAGGCTCAGACTCACACAATACACTGAACTCAAGCTCACATCAGCATGCAGTATCCAACGACGCCGTCACATAAATCACCCTGACAGCATCCAAAAACACACGCCCTGAGACAGTAAACTTACACCGAGATCACACGCTCGACTATCCAACATGCAACCTTCGCGCTCCCTCCTTCTTACAAGACCGCACCCACCCCCCAAATCAATCACTTCCTTCGGGCCTCACTCTCTCACTTGCCTTCTTCTCATGCTCATGGCTCCGGCTGCACTATCTGTTTTCCGTATTAATCACGCCTCGCCCACAATCCAACCCAAGGCGCACTCTCATTCATGACTCATCCCTCCGTTCTGTTGACTCAATAACACTCACTCTCACCAGGGTCATGGGCAGCCCTCTCAGTACGGGCACCACCACTAGGCTGGACCTATATACCAGGCACTATATATATATATATATATATATATATATAAAGTATACTATATATATATTATATATATTTTTTATACCTGGAGACTCACTATAGCTACCCTACCCCGACCATATAGCTCACCGCCCCACACTCACCCACTCCACCGTATACATCCCACCCTAATACCCTCCACCACTATACTCATCAATCCTCCACCGCACCTCGCCAACTACCTACTCACCCCTCACCTACCCTGACCAGATCCACTGTACTCGACGCCTCTCGTACCCTGCCCATACTACTCCCGACTCTCCCACGCCAACGCTACTCACCTAACACGCCGCACCCGGACCGCGGGCTCCGCACGCCCCATATATATTATATATTATACTCACCCAGAACAGAAGAGAATCAAACACCCACTACTATATCAACCCTACTATTCACCCTACCCCCTCTTATATATATATTTTTATATATAATATATAATATATATATATTATGATATATATATTATAATATATATATATATATATACCCACTCCAATGTATGACATTCCAGTGCCCCACCCCTCACCCGCCCCTCCACTATATATATAATATTATATAGAACTATACTATCACCACCATCATTCTAACACCCTCACCTACCAACCCCACCTAGCCGTACACCCTACCCCTCACCTCCCCACCTCTACCGTCCACCCATACTACCTCCTACTACCTATCCCCACCCGCTGCACCCACCTACCCTCTCCCTACCCCTCACCTCCACCCCATCACACTCGCCACTCCACCCCTCACCACCAAACACCCCACACCCCTTCCACCTCACCCCCTCACCCCCTCACCGCTGAGCTCACCCCCTCCCCTCATATATATATATAATATATATAATATATATATAAATAAGTATATATTAATATATATATATATATATATAATATATAATATAATTATATATAGATATATACTATATATATATTATATAATATATACTATATATATATATATATATGCATAAATTTTTATTGAAGTTTGAAGGAATATAAAAAAAAAAACTACATATAAAATATTATTAATATATTTTTATTATATTTTTAGGTTTTTATGTTTTATGTTATCTGTTATATTTTATTTAGTTTTAGGTTAGTTTAGGTTAGTTTCGGTTATGGTAGTTAGGTTAGGTTATGGTTAGTTTAGGGTTAGGGTTAGGTAGGTTAGGTTAGGTAGGTTTGTTGATTAGTTAGAGAAAAATATAGTAAATAAGATTTCTTTATCTTTTTTCTTTAAAAACGACCGTTTTCCCTGTCGATCATTAGGGCATAGGTCCTCTCAATGTCCAGTCTCGATGATTCTTTGTTCCTCTATAAGGGTTGTCAAGAGTTGTTTCTATGACATTATTATATTCTTAAAACATAGAGAGTTTCCAGGGACTCTTTTTATCAACCAATATTGTTTTTCTGAAACTTGAATATTAATTAAATTTTTTTTTATTCCTGTCAAGAGTTACCCTTGGTACTTATCTTATGATATTAATTCTCAGATCTTTAGTACAACATTTTCTTCCATGAATTTATGCTATGTCAATGTATAATTATTTACAAATATGTTCTGTTGCGACTCCAGGATTCGTAACTTGAAAGTTATTTTAGCAGTGCTTTCAAAATATTTAATGAATTTTTCGTCTTAAATTACTGTGTACCAAAATTTTCATCATATTGACATCAACTTCCATTTCTTTCTTCCAAATTGTTGGACATTCTCAAATTTTTCTTCTCTAAACAATTCTGTTTCGTACCCATTTCGCCTTGCCTCTTAGTAACATCCGCATTTCTTCTCCAATTTTTTAAACATTTATTCTGTTTCTGCAACCAATTTTCGCTTTTCCTATTACATAACATCCCACACCCACAACTATTTTATCTAATCATTATCTATCCATTATACTATCATCGTGCTGATTGAATAATATTCTAACCTGATTACTAATGCAATGCTGTAAAACATATGCGTGAAGATGACTTCTATCAAGTAGAATTATATAATTCCTGACAAATTTATCTCTATAAATTGCATTATAAATAGTATTGTTCAAAATGTCCTTGATAAACTTTCCTATTTGGGCTATATAAATAAAACTATTCCTTGAATAAGGAGTTTCATTAGCTTAAATAATATTTATTGCCCAAATACCCCCTAGTTTCTTATACCAACTCATTCCATCCCCTTATTCATCCGATTAAAAGTTTATTTTTAAATCACAAATATTGGCCCTTTTTTTAAATCCTTTTATTGCCACTTCATGGATTAAGTATCTACTTCCTTAAATAATAAATGTGAAGTTAAAAATTTATAAATGAATAATAGTTTGAAAGATGATAATAACCTCGTTTAATAATTAATTAATAGAAGTTAATTTTTTTTATTTTTTTTAAATAACAGTTTGTTATAATGTTCTTATAACTAAAATTGAAAATAATATTATTATTTCAAAGAGATATTGCTTTAATTATAATGTGTACAAAATATTGTAAATATAATAATTCATTTATAAATAAAGGTTACATAATAAATATTATTAGCCTAAAACCTAAATACAATAATAATAAATTAAAAATTCACTTAATTATCTGTACTTATTTGAATTGCTATATTCTAAAATGAAAACTAATTTATATTATTTTTATTACTCAAATACTTAAGAACAATAATAATACCGTTAAAAAACTCAATTTTAAAATATAATTTAATACCATGTCTATAATATAATATAAATGTTGTAAAATTTAATGGGTGAAAAACATTCCAAAGATACTCGATTAATGAAAGTATATAAACTTTTGAAGTTAAATTTGTCAATCCTTGCAAATACAGATAAAATAATGAAGTGCGTGTAATAGAATAGTAATATTATAATTTTAATTAATTTAATAAAACAGAAAATTTTACTAATCTAAATGAAATATTAAATTATTATGGTATATAAAAACAAATATTGAAATTCATAAATTTATAATATTATAACAATATTAAAAAATAAATAAAGTGAATAATATTACATAATTTATATAAAGTACACAATTATCATAATTTAATAATAATATAAATACTATTAAAAAATATCTACTTTTCTGTCACTAATTTATAAAATGCTATAATTATCAATTGAAAATTAAAAACATTATTAAAATTAATTTATTCTAATATTGATTGCTTGATTGTGTGTGTGTGTGTGAATACGCGTGATGTAGAGAGAGTGAGTAGCGTTGTGTGCATATGGTTGGATGAGTGGTGGAGTTTACCAAAAGTTTAATGTATAGAATTGTCAAATGTTTTGGCAAAGTTGTGTGATTTAGCGTGAAATGGATGTAAATCTGGTGAGCTTTGTATGAAGTTGTGGAGTTGCTTTAGTATATGTAATTAAAAAAAGTGATAAACCTGATAAAATTTTATAATTGTAATTTTATAACTTTTCTGAGGTATTCTTCCGCTAAAAAGGTTTTAATATTAAAGTTATACTTGCGTAGATTTAAATTTTTTTGTGGAACTAAATAAAAAACTAGTTTCTGTAAAAATATTTACCCTTGTTGAAGTCCAATAAATTTTTGCCTTTGTTTTAATGTATATTGCTTATCATACTAAATTAATGAAGAATTACACAATAAAAAATAGTAAATTTGATTATATAAAATTATAAATTTTTATTAAATTAATTAATTTATTTAATTGAAAGAATATTATATTAGAGATTGAAATTCATTCTCATTTTTTTTTAAATTTATAAATAAAAACTATGATTAGAAATTCTTAAGTGAGAGAGACAAACTCTAAGAAGCGATTCCTTATGCTGAATTTTATAATAATTATTATTATAAATTATATCAAAATAGAAATTTCTATATATATTCTATTCTTTTATAAATGTAACGCATGTGTGTGCAGTATTTCTTCCTCTGAGAAAAACCTGAACATTTTTTTTCTTTTTCTTCTTTCCATGCCTTTAAACTATCAACTTTTAACAATAACTCAATTATTATTTTTATAAAGGATATAATAATATTTATATAAAACCAAATAATATTTTAGAGTTTATGAGTTGATTTTAATAATTTTATTAAAATAAAAATTCATATAAAGGTTCGTATTTATATAACGAAGTTCTTTACTTATTTACTTATAAGATCTATATAGTAAAGGTCTGAACTATTTTTTAAGAAAATCTTATTTAATTAAGGAGAGTATATATATATATTTTTGTAAACATATTATCACAATTGCTGATTAATAAATATTTGGTAAATATAAAAAAATATGATAATTTCAATATAAATTATCTTAATTTTGAAGAATATATCTCTCTAAGGTAAACTGCACTATAAACCAATTTGCTATTTTATGTAAATAAATATTAATTTAATGTTTCTTAATATCTTAATATTTAATTCAAATGTGACTGGCAGCTATAATTATAAATTACCTTAAATAAAAACTAATATATAAAATTTATGAAATAAATATAAACCATAAAATTAAATAATTTCCAAATGTTTATAAATTTAGATTAAACTAAGAATAATAATAGTACTTAATTTAAAGTTATTCTAAAATTAATAATATAACCTTATATTTAATTTTAATTTATATATTTTACTGGATATATAGAACATTATGTTGCAATCACTTTGTGATCACCTTATATAAAAATTTTTTATTAATAATATAATAAAACAGGTTTCAATAATAATGAGAATAATATAAATGATAAAATAGTATGATATATTATAATAATATAACAGATTATTAATAAATTTTAATTCATAATAAAAATCATTTTATTTAAGACATCATTTTTAATCTAATAGGCAAGTCATTCTTATGTCAATTTCTATAATAATGCAATTTATTCTTGAGTCATTTTGGTCATATATTGTTTCATGGATCTGAGTGCTAGAACGCCCAGGTAACCATAAATAAACATTTTAAACAAATAAGAAGCGTTTTTAAGTCACCCGTGTATACAAACTTTCCTTCTTTCAAGGATTATCTCAAAATATTATATTATATTATGATTATATGTGATGAAATAATTTAAAGTAGAAAAATCTTATAGACTTTCTAATGTATAGTTCTAAATTTAGCAATATATGCTAATAATGCAATGTATATGAAGATTTCAATGAGTAAGTATTTCATCGTAAAATCAACGAAAGTTTTAAAATTATATATAAAAAGTTATGAAGACCTGAACAATGCTAGAAAAATGATTAAATATTTTTGTTAATACAATATATACACAATGTAATAATAATTAAACATTAAATATTGGAAATCTATATATATCTATGTACAATTTAAGACACGTTCAAAACGATGGAATTAATAAATCACTTTTTCTAAGCTTTTTGAAATTGCATTTCATATACCAAATGAAATACACGATAATTAATTATTTTTTAAATTGCTAAAATACCTTAATCCAATCTCACTAAATTTTATAAAGATAATTTATACCAAATAATAATTAACTAAAGCTACATATGGCCTTAATTAAGGAATAAAATGAGACACTATTTTTCAGCAAAAACATATTCAGGTATAATTATTTTAATATAAATGTGTAAAAATTTTAAGGAACTAAATATAAAGTTGTCAAAAATATTAATGTTAATGTAGTAGTGTTAAAAATAATCAATTTAATATTACTTAATATAATAAAAAACAGGTTTTTCATTAAAAAACGTCAATAATAATTTAGGTATAATTAAAATATTTTTAAATAATAAATTCTAAATATCATAATAAAATAAAAACTGATTGAAAAAGTAAATTCTTTGGAAGCTAAAATTTTAATTTTTTCTTACTAATTATTCTGCTTATTGAAATTAAGTCACATTTCAATTAGAAAAACACTATAAATATATTTATTTATTAACAAATGGTTAA
>JABUQX010033137.1:5000-10000 GCA_015478945.1 Trachelipus rathkii
GTGAGGGTAAATTAAATTGAGTAGGAAACACAGATGATGGAAAGAATTTCAACAGAACAGAGGTGGCAGGAAAGAAAGAAGCACCGTAGGAACCAGTCTGGAGTTACTAACATCAACACAAAACCTCATGTGCGACACAGCACCCCTTTGTGCTACGAGGGCGGTCGTAAAGGTGTGGTACGCGTGTGGATAGTTCCCTCGAGCACTTGCCTCTACAGTACCTATAGAAAAGGGATAAAGCACCAACATCGTGCCGCAAATAGAAAGGGTCAAGTGAAAGAAAGTTCAGGACAGTTTATAAGTCTTTTGCATTGACTCGACCCTATCCAAAAGCCGATTGAAACCAGAGCCCCCGCCCCCCCAGATAATGAGAGCATAACTTCCATATAGGCGATTGTAGACCCTTGAAAGGTGGATGTAACTGAAAGAGGAAAAGAAAGTCTCGCACTCTAAACAGAACTCCAGTTTCTTTGAGGACGCCCTAGCAACCACTGTGTTTCATTTTTTCAAAACATTTTTTTTTGGTTTATGTAAGGCCAGGATGTTTTATTGTAACAGAGAGACGAGAGAGATTTTGTAGAAGTTTAAGGTTTTAAAAGAATTATAAATTTCACAAGCTGGAGACGACCCAAACCCTCGATAATTCTATCCAGATCAGCGAGAATAGAATCGGAAAGATATAAGACGAGAGGCAATTCTAGAAGTAAAAGAGGGGAGCAGAATTGAAATGAGTTGAAGAATTAAGGGTCAAGTCCATCGGCAAATGAGTGAATAGAGTTAGATGTGCAGGTTTGGAGAAGATCATTGATTGAAAAACGCAGGAATGAAAGTAGGAGTAAAACAGAACCCCTAAAAGAACCCACTATTGACAAATAAGAAAGAAGTCGCCCATCAACAACAGCTGAATATTTGAGCGATTTGAAAGAAAGCTAGACATAAGTAAGCAAAGAGAAGGAGTATACCCAAAGGAGGAGGGGAGCTTGGAAGCAGTGACGCATGCCAAACCCGAACAAATGCTTTGATTATGTCACGCCACCACACAAGTCTTCCGTAGTTCTTAGGGCGGAAAACCATAAATCCGTTAAAATAGGAAAATATATCGCCAGTAGATCTCGAGCACTCGAAGGCCGTACTGGTAATCAGAAAGAAGGGAAAGAGATTCCAGATGATCTAATGAAGTAAGAATGTTGAGAAAGGTTTCAAATGATCTGTAGAAAAGAATCAAGTGAGAGCTATAGGCGATAGTTAGGAAGGAACAGAGCAGCAACCTTTCTTCGGAACAGGTTGGACATATGCGCGCTTCTAACACTGATGGAAAAGTGCTAGTATTGAGGCATAGAGAATATAGTTGAACGAGGGTGGGGTCAGCACGGAAGCTCACTCAATCAAAACTCGGGGAGCAATGCCATCCGGTCTACCCCCCATCCTAACGCTCAAAGATTTCAGGAGCATATGCACCCGATCAAATGTAAGTGACAGGTAAAGGCATATGACACCTAAGGAGAGGAATAACGAGGAAGTGGAAAAATACCAGAATCGTCCAGGGTTGAATTAGATGAAAATAGAGGCCAAAGAGATATATGGCCCTTTTCAGTTGGAGTATTAACAACATGATCATTAGAGCAACTAAGAAAAGAAAGGGAAGAATATGCAGAGGTTGTTAGAGATTTTTTTTCAAAAGGCCAGAAAGATTTGTCAGTAGGAGAACCAAGGTCAGCTCACTTTCGTTTGATGCAAGTCCGCTTTGCTCGTCGAAGAGTAATCCCTGCATACGTTTCTATGCTGAATGAAAATTGGCTAAGTGATAGGTGAAGAGAAATTTTCCACACCCGATAAGCAATGTCTCTAGCCTTGATGGCCAGAGAACAAGCACGATCAACCATGGAATTTTGAGAGAAAAAGAAATAGCTAAAGAAGGAATGAAACTGCATATCCCATTATCCTTGCATTTTCAAATTTATCGCCATTATCTAAAGCTTCTTAATTGTAAAACCCGTTATTTCAATTATAGTTAGCGGAAAGCAACGCAAATGCCCCCCCCAATCGGCCAGATCAAAATGCCAGAAAAACCGCAATAGGGCAGGATGGAGATGTTGAAGAGAAAGTATTAAAATTAAGTGTATAAGGTTGTGGTCAGATTAACCGATAGGAGCGAAGGTGGTGTATTTTTATAGAGAGAAGGACTAGTGTGAAACATAGGTCAAGTGTGATCAAGAATCGTTGGGACGATCCGGATTGTGTGTGGGTTTATTTATTCAGTTGCTCCAGATCGTTGAGAATACTGATATAATTTTGGCTGTCCTCCTAAACAAAATCAGTACGAAGGAATCCAACAATTTCAGTTTTTGTGTACATTGAATATCCCCTAAATAGAGGAACCCTCAGTATTTGATAAGAAGATATAACAGGTACTCGTGATGAATAGTATAGGTAAATCAAATAAAGGCATAAAATTCTGTCTTGTTTAGGAAAACAGTAGCCTAACATAAAGAATATTGTAGTTAAGAAGATAAAAAGAATTTTAAGCCACAGAACATCGAAGTTAGAGATTCGAGATTCTCGAGACCGTGTTATAGGAATGTTTATATTTACATAGGCACAATACTCCACCCTTCAAACGGAAATTATAAAATAAGTTATAGTTGGATGATATTAAACAAGTTGAAGGATGAATTCTTAGCCCACTGGTCCTCAGAGAGAGCATAAAATTTACGGTTTAGAGTTGGAGAGGGTAGTATTCCATGATCAGAGTTAGAGTGCAAGCCATTGATGTTGGTAAGGTCAAAAGAAAGCCACGCCTGTGCAATCTGCTATCATAACACGCTACACGCACACGCAATCACAAAAAAAAAGAAAAAAACAAAAAGAAACAAAAAAAACAAAAACCAAAGGAGAAAATGAGGAAAATTAATTCGTACGCTAAAACCATAAATTTTAAAACGATAAAACCCTATTTACAGCAAATAGACTAAAAATATGAATAATCCAGAAAGTTTAAAAAACACTCACGCACTCACCAACGCTCTCACGAAATTGCGTACAAAAAATACTATTGATCAACTAAAAAAGTAGATAAATCTGTATAAAATATATAATGGCTTTCCAAATAGGTAAATTTTACGCTAAAGACAAGTTGGAGAAACGCTAAAAATCTAGTTTTTAAAAAAAAAAAAAGGAAAAAAAATCCGAAAGGGGGGAAAAAAAAAAAAAAAACAAAAAACCAATAATTGGTAATACTAGCTATTTATATCGAACTAGATTTATTATTGAATCTAAAAGTTTCTCATAATTTTTTCACCCAAAAAGTAAGAAGTAATCGGCTAGTAAATCGCCATTTAAACCAGATACCCGATACCGATACGCATCAAAAATGGCCCGATAACTACCCGATACCGATAACCGATAACGATACTATCGTACATCCCTAATATATATATATATATATATATATATATATATATATGATATATCTATATATATAGTATATATATATATATATATATTAATATATTATATATATATATAATAATATATATATATTATAATATATATATATATATATATATATATATTATATATATATCAGAGGTGGGCCACCCCGCTCATTTAGGGGTAGTCCGCTAGCCGCCCTCCGCACCTCGAGAAACGTAGTCCGCTAGCCACCTCCTCACCTATTCAGACCATCAAACCTCCGCTATCGCAAGTCCGCACGTCCGCACGTGCGCACGCTCCCGCTAATAATGTCCGACTTCACAAAAGTTTAATATTAAATACTGATCGCTTGGCTGTCCTTACATAAAGATTTATTTTATAATATTAAATGAAAAATTGAATGAATATTTACAAAATCTCAAGAATATTCCTCTACCTCCTCAATAGTCTATCGTCAAAGAACAAGAGATCCATATTACCTATCAAAAAGATTAGCTGCTCAAAATTTAAAAGCATTAGGCTGACCTCCTTTGCCCTCAAATATCCTCCAACCAGTACTAAATATTTTCGCTCTACAAGCAGCAGAAACTAGGGGAGGTGTTATTATATTTTTATGAAGCAAGTTCAACAAATTCTGCCTATGCTGAAGGGGAAAGATTGTCCTAGGTGAGAGGAGTGCTGGTGTTGTTCGCTCCAGAAGTCATTGGCAAATTTTAAGGTCCATCACCTAAATCATCTTCTCCTCCCTTTCTGAAAATTTTTTTGACCAACCCTGTCCACCCTAAGAAGGTCTATTCGTTCACGATTTTAATAGAATTCCATGAAAGCCTCGACGCCTGCAGAGTCGATGATAATGCTACGTATCCAGCTCGGTAGCTTATGTAAATATATATATATATATATATATATATATATATAAATATATATAATATATATATACTACACTATTATAATATATATATATAATATATATATATATTATTAATATATAATTATAAATATAGTTAATCAATCTTGTTAAGTAACCCAAGATATATATATATATATATATATTTATATATATATTATATATTATATATATATACTATATATACCTATATTACATATATATATATATAATATATATAATATATATATCTATATATACTATTATATATAGATAGTATAAATATATATATATTAATCAATTCCTGTGTAAAACCCAAATATATATAATATATATATAATATATATATATATATATATATATATAGTAAATTATATTATATATATACTATATTATATATTATAATATAAATATATATATATATTTATATATATAATTATATAATATATATATTAAATTATATTATATATATAATATATATTATATATTATATATAATATCCTATATATATAATATAATATATATCTGGTTTTTTAATCACAGAAATCGATTTTAGATAATTGCCTAGTTATTATGACGCAATAATATAATTAATTATAAGTTATAGAAGAGGGTAAATATGGTATTCAGTCCTATAAAACAATTCTAAATGGTTATTTATTATATATGGTCCATTAATGGA